>JAJPUD010006757.1:0-121854 GCA_023553655.1 Myrmecobius fasciatus
AAAAAAAAAAAACTGTTACTGATCCAGGCTGTCGGTATGTGAAATCTGAAATTCATATCTATGGGAATGTAAATGTGTATCTGAATTAATTCTCCTAGCTTTGGAACTCTTGCCCTGGGGGTGAACTGTCTTGATTGGTGAGTGAATAAGAAAGCACAACCTCTCCTGGTTCTTTATTTGTAACCAGCCTCAAACTAGGCTTTGCATCCCATTCCATCCAGCTGCCTACCCCAGTCATCTTTATCATCCACCCTGCTCTCACTCTTTCCATTTTCTACCTCTCCAAAAAAGATGGCCAGTTTAGTAGTACCTTTGCTTCTGGAAAGGGGATGTGGGTCCTCCAGATCCATTTTACCATCCTTGTGACTCTCTAACCCAAAAGTCCCTTCTCTGGCCAATACTCTCCTGGGTGGATTACCTCTCTCTTTAGAATATAAGGTTCTCTAGGACTGACTCTTTGCTTTTTGTATTCAAATCTCCAGAGTTTGGCACTGTACCTAAACACTAATAAATGCTTTTCATTTGTTTATTCTTTGGGAGCAGAATTATCCACATTTCTAAGACTAAAGAATAGACTTGAGGAAGAAGAAAGAGAACAGCTGAGGAAGTTTGCTGGCCAATAAGGTGGAATAAATGTTTCTGAGACAAGATCCTATCTTTGTATAATTAAATGTAATTTAGCTCTTCTTTCAAACCTTGTTTTGATTTATAAGAGGACACAGACAAGGATTATCCAAACCAGTCAGGCATGGATAGGTTACAGTATGGCACATTAAATAAGGTACCTATTCAAGTGAGATCCCTTAGTTCTTGTGGAATATTGGAGTGTTTATTATTTGAAAAAAAAATCTTAAGAGTAAGTAGTTTTAGATTGATTTGAAAAACTCTATTCCTTTGAGAACTATGAATTTATTTCTGTTTCCTATCAATGCAGTGAAAATTACTAAAGGATGCCATATCTTGAGAGAGACTAGCTATCAGGATGCTGCCTGGCCCAGTTAGTTAGATCCCTGTAAGATTTTTCTTTGTGTGTGACTGTAGGTCTTTAATCTAGCAGTGGCTTGATCAGGTTTGGATCAGTTGAGCACTTTCATCTATTTTATAAAATTACAAACAAGTCGTTTTCAGCTTTTAAGGGCAGCTGATTTTGAGTGACTCATTTACATTTTTCCAAGAGTCAGAAAATATGACCATGGGTTGGTAGACAATGGATTTGCTCCTGAGTGTGGATTGTCTCAGTGCCTTTCTCTGCTCATTCTTTTAAACAGGCAAAAGGGGCAATTGAGTTTAAAAATAAGGAAATCACTTAATGAATCAATCATCTTGAGGGAAGAAGCTCTTAGTTGAGCTTCTTACAAAGACCTCTCCTCTCCATTCTACCCTCAGTTGGCAATGGTGTCTTCCAATAGAAGCATCTAACTATAGTGTACATGCTCCTTCAAGGATTTTGCTTCCTGAACTCCATCCTTCCATGTAGAGAGAGTCAATGAGAGAGGGTAAAATGTGGACATGGGATGCTGTTGGACCCCAGCTAAGAGATCGAAGACCCCAGCATTTCCAGAAGGGCTTTCTGCTAGGCCTAGGGCAAAGGGTCTGGGCTGTTTTGGGAAGATCCAAGCTGAGGATGTTAGCTTAGCTGGAAACTAAAAGCTACAAACTGGCTAACTGCAAGGAACACTGGGCCTGGCAGAGAGCAGACCCAGTGAACCCATCCAGGAATGCCTCACCAAGAAGCAGGACATCAAGGCCTTCATCACCGATGGGAGTTCCATAGGTGGCTCACTCATTCCATTAATGGTCTATATTTTTGTGAGAGAGCATATAGCCCAAATTTATTGAAGATGGAAGGATATTTGGTAAATCTTTTTATTGTGCTATTCCAGTAATTGACTTTGCTTTAAGCTAATTGTGTCCTTTGATTAATTATAGAGAGGTAAACAAACGTTAGTAGGGCCTCATAAACTATAGCTTTAGGATTGCAGACCTACCGAATATTTTGAACCTAAGGTAGCCCGAGAGAATCTACCCTAGTTGTGAAGACATAGCTCAGAGCAGTGCTACATGCAAATGATCTGGTACTCTGAATGGATGGGACTGGCTCCTGGAAGGGAAACATGACTGTAATGTTCTGTACTTCTTTATGGTAAGACTCACCATTTGCCTCTCAAACCAGTAAATGGTCAAATCTTCTTGCCAACAATTCAGCATCTTAGGCAGTTATTTGGAAATAAGGAACAGAATAGGTAATCATAATTTGAGTCTGCTTTGTTCTGAGAGCCATTAGTGAATTAGGACTTAGATCCCTATAGCAAATATAGGGATGGTTTGCGATTCTTTTTTGCCTACTTTATTTCAGGCTACTTTGATTCCTTGACACCAAGGCATGCATCAAAGAGTTTTCATCTAAAATGAGTGGATTTATCTCTGTGTCTTTACACTGTTCTACAAAGGATAAATGTGTATAATTTGGGACACACAGAAGTGCTCCATTTTTAAATCAGTTAAAACTTACTTGTTTGTCATCCAGCACATGAAGTAGTTCTTGGTTTTCTTTGACCAGTGATAGCAAGCACACACTTGTCCAGCTCCCCACTTGTGGGCTTGTCTATAAAACATAGAAACATTTATCACTGTTGGCAGCATTGATTTTGGCTCCTAGATCTCTTTGAGTTAATATCACCAAACATAGCCACACATGGAAGACTGTTCCAGCTTCAGACCGTTACTATCTCTTTCCTCCTAGCTTGCTGGGTTTTACCCAATTTTTGATGTAGTTGGAGAGACAAGGGTTAACTACGGGTTTTATCCATGTGAATGTGCTCTTGTTCTGTGTACCAGTCTAGTCAAAAGCAAGATTTTGAGAGAGTTATTCTCTGTTCTTTGGGAACTTGCTCAATTCCTGCTCCACCAATATGGCAACCAGAATCCAGGAAGATACTTTACCCACAGACATTGGAGCCATCTAAAAGTTCCAGATGGAAATAGAAGATTTACAGAAAATGAGAGGGAGAAATCAGTCAAGGATGAAGTACTCAGATTATTGGGGCTTAGGAGGTGCTTCCCCCCCATAAATCACTACATTTCCACTTTTGTTCATTTGATACGTTCATTGAATGTTTCTGTTGCTGTGGAAATACAAAGATACATGGTACTAGTCCTCAAGAAGCATAGACTGTAATGAGAGACATAGGATGGGTTATGACTCAGAGCAACACAAAGAGGTATTAATGAGTGCCAGATGAATGATACAAGTTAGAATAAAAAGAGAGAGCCCCTTCCAGCTGTAGGATAGCAGAAGACTTTGTAATATGGGGACCATGGGAGCTGGGATTTGTAAGGGAAGGGAAGCTTTCTACAAGTAGAAAGGGAAGACTTTCTAGGAAGACAATATGAGCCAAGACAGAGGCAGCAAAGTGTTTGGAAAATAGTGTTAGCCACCCAGTTTGGCCAAAATTGGAGAGTTCTTAAAGAAAAGCAATGAATAATAAGGCTGAAAAAGTCTGTTAGTGCCAGATTTTGAAGGACTTTGAATTCCAGGCAAGGGAGTTTGGACTTTATTCAGTAGGCAAAGGGAAGCCCTAGAAAGGTTTTGAGCAGGGAAGCTCAAAGATTGACTGAGATGCCAGCCTTTGCCAGGGGAGAAGATGGAGGGAGGCCACCAATCTGTTAAAAGCATGTTATGCATCTAGGTAATCTGAGCCTGAACTTGAGTAATAACTACTGAAAGGGATGGATTCAAGGGATCTTCCAGGGAAGGAATTAATGGGATTTGGCAACTGATTGGCTGTGAGGTTCAAGGAGAAAGTGATGATCCCAGGTGACTGGTATGGCAGAAGAAGGGAATAAACAACCCAGGGCATGGTAAAACACTCATTTTATTCCAGCAGCATCTAGAAAACCACTTGGAATGCCTTTCTAGACTGGTATTAGCTTTCCAAACATTCCAGTCCCTAATATGGGGTCTTAAAAGAAAAAAAAAAATCCTATCATTAATTTCGAAGTCCTGAGACAGTCTGGCTCAAGATTAGTGTCTCCTAAAAGAAAAGCAAAGTCATCTGCATGAAGATTTTTCTGATCTCAGCAGGAAAAAAATTCTTGCTCACATGTGGAATGCTCAAGAGGCCCTGTTCTAATTATTTGAATTAATTTCTCTTTCAATTGTTTTAAAATACTGTTGTTTCAGGAACCACCAAGCATCAGCTAATGCCGAAAGTCTATAATTATGTGTTAATGAATGACAAGGCTGGCAGTCTCCACACAGGACTGGCATCCGCCAGAAGGCTCTTAGGGCTGCTGCTGTTCTACTGAATCTCAAGTCCAGGAATTTTCCTAGAAAGTTCCCACTTTGTCAGGCCAAAGTTCCATCTCTTTACAAAGACAGAGACCAGGAGCCTCAGGCAGTGATACCCAATGATCAGGAAACTGATGGATTCATACCATTAGTTATAATAATTATAAATTCACACTCACACATAGATTGAAAAGAACTATACCTGAATCCTGATCCAGGTGGAATTCAGAATTCATTCTCAATGACTCTCTTCATTCCATTTCTAGATAACAACACCAAATTTGGCTGTCTGGTTTCAGAACTTGGCACAAAAGTTGGTTCCTTTCCTTTCTCACCGATGTGGCAGCTGAGATCTATAAGCCAATTGATTTGGTGAGCTTGAGTAGCTGATTATGTGCTAAAGTCTAACTGCCACTATTCATACTTGTTCCAGATGTCCTTAATACAGAAAGAGATGGTGGTGTAGCCTGGAAACAGTCTTAATCTTATCACCTTACTTAAGAATAGTAGGATCTGGAATATGAGCAAGACCTCCCAGCCTTAGCCTCTAGTTTGTGGTCAAATCCATTGATCCACACTACCTTCTCTGCCATTTACTGTTAAGTGGTGACTGAACAAGTCTTCACTTCCAATTGGAGTGTTGGACGAGGTGATCTTGAAACCTTATGGTTCCAAGATTCCATGAGTCTTTGATTCTCATTTCTGAGATGGAAATACATCCATTTATATTTGATTTCATCTTGGGCAATGTAGACCTTGTGCTGATGTCAGAGTTTGGCAGACTGCCCTCCCAGCCAATTATTTCTGTGCCATATGTCAGGGGTCAGTAAATCTCCTTAAGGCTGGTCAAAAGCAACTCTCCTGTATTAGTGAGATTGTCACTTTGAAATGGAGTCATAGCAATGAGAATTCCCTAAGGGGTCTCCCTACGAATAAGAACTCCTGACCAATCCAATCACAGATGAATGGAACATCAGTTCCCTGAAGACCCTGTAGCAACTGGGTCACGAGCAATAGCACAGATGTCAATCCCAGCTGCTGCTGGGGAGCACAGCTGGTGGGAAACCCCTCTCTGTCCTGTTCCGTATGCCTCTAAGGAGGCCTTCCACCTGCTACCCCAACAGTCCACTAAGTCAGAGATGGAGGTTAAAACTAATCCAACCTCCCAGGGCTACCACTTTTCTTGATGTATCTGGTGCTTCCCGGCCCCCTAGTTCAAGAACATGGACTTTCCCCATCCTCCAGCACAAGTGACTCACCCAAAGTCATAGAGGTCAGAAATGGGAGAGCCCAGACCCAAACACCCCTTTTCTCTGACTCCAGATGCAGGGGTTTTAACACCCTCAAAGTTCACATTCTATTATCAACTCCAGGCTAAGATCTGGAGTTTGCTGAGCTGTGTCTGCAATATTGCTCTTTAGCCCTCTCTGATACCCAACAGCATATACTTAGGAGAAATGCCTCTCCTGCCATAAAAGGGTGTTCCAAGCACTTCTCAGGGCTTTTCTGAATCAAGAAGGCAATCCTGGTGCTTTGTGGCTTACTGGTGATAAAGGCCCAAAGAGACTCCATATGTAATTTCAAAGGGTCCTTCATCTAACCCAGTATCATGCAACAGATAGATTTGAAGCTACAAATGCCTAAGTAGAGGATCTTCTTTTCTCTTTCATGATATTCAGAATCAAAAGTGACCTTAATAAACATTACAGGCATACTCATCAATATCGTATCTCATTAAAAAAGGAAATCAGTCTGTGCACAGGTTCTCTAAATACAGTAGTGACATTCTTATTAAACTAAGCAATCTTTACAAGACTTTTCTTAAATAGTCAGCTTTGTGTTTTTGGAAATCGTGCAAGATTCTTTCAGTTGTAGAGATGAGGAGTTGTAGCTAAGAGGAGAAGAAGGTGATCTGCAAGGGCTCTCTCCAGTGGTGAGATTCTATGACTCAGCTACTGAATGCTAAGATTTCACTGTGCACATTGACTTGGGTCAGACTTAATCAAATTAACCGATTTAAGTAAGTCTTATTTATGTGTCTGTATATAGACACACATAAACATGTGCATATGTATTTGAATCTATAGATATACACATAAAAATTGTGTCTATATAAGTACTAATTCTAGATGATGATGATTCTTGAGGTTTGCAACTCCTACGCTGGCTATTGAGTAGGTTTCACAATAAATCAATACCATGTTGGCTTGAACATTTTTTTTTCCTTGTGAAGGATGCAAGAAAATCAATATCTCTGGTGCCCTAGGTCATAATCAATACTTTTAATAAAACTTCCTTTTTTTTTTTTTTACCTTTGTACACTTTTGCTCTTATTAATGAGCTTTTCTTTTAGTTTCAGACCATTAATGGCTTTCTGATAATGTCATCCTGGCCAAGGTGGAGACGAGTATGAATTTATAACTCTGGTTATCTGTGATTAAATTTATGGGTTGGGATTGCTGTTGGACATGTTAGAAAGAAAAAGCATCACAATACTTCATGGAACATTTTACACAGAAATTCCAGGAGAGATGAAAGAAGAAAAAGGGGGGAAAAACCATTTCTAGCAAGTGGCCAATTAGTGTTTACAGGAGAAATTGTCATCTGATATGGACACTACCATCTAGGGAACAGGACAGCTGCCTAAGCGGAATCTATGTGAAATTTACCTCCAACATTAAGTGTCTGTGATATATGGAGTATAAAACTCTTCTCTGCGTGTAGCCTTGGCTCATCTCCTCATCACATCCTCATCACATATATTCCTTCCTCATCTCATCTTAATGAAATTCTTCTCTGACTCTTCTCATCCTGTACACTCTCACACATTTTCCTAGAGGATTTTGTCTTCACATGGGATTTAAAATTGTCCTACTTAGAATAAAAGAGACTGGGGAAGAGTTTTGAGCCAGTGGCATTTTATTAAGAGGCCCACAAACCTCATCTTACCCTTGCTCCTCTGAACATTCTACTTATAAGTATTTGTGTTCACTGTTTGTGCTGTATTAGGTTGGGCAGATGTCATGTCTCCTTCCCTCCAATAGACTGAAAGCTCATGGAGGACAGGGAGTTGTGCCATTTGGTCTCTTACATAGTGCTTTCCACATAATAGGCACTTACTTAATAAATGTTTTTTAATTAAATTGGTAATGATATTTTTGACAATTTTCCCCAGAGTTCATCTTTTCTTTTTTTATAAATAGAGATTTCACCCTGTAGGAAATGTTATTTTAACAACATTTTTTCTTGTCTGGGGAAGTTTTCATAGTCTTATGTTTATGACGTGTTTCCAAAGTGGTCAGACTCAACTTTTTATTGTTAAAGGCTAGTCAAATTAATAATAATAGCTTACTGTCAATCCATAGTTTCATCCGGGGAGGTCAGAAAGCACTAGATTTTCACAAGTCTTATAAAAGCATTGTCCAGATGAGCAAGAATTGTGGGTAACCCACAAAACATTCATATTTGACTTTAAGGTTTTATGTGTCTTTAAGGAAAGCTATAGATACTTAACACTTACTTAGTTATTGTTTGTCCTTTGTTCTCCAAGGGAAACATGACATCAGAGAAGTGATTCCATGACATGCAAGGGAATTGAATTTAAGGGAGGGAGGATTGTGCAAGATCACCTGCCTCAGTTTCCCTCTCCAATGCCATCTGGGTCCAGTGGCAAGATACAGATCAGGATGACTGGAGATGGCCCTGGATGCAGTAGGAGGCTTTGGTTTTTACACCCAATCAGTGATTAAGGTTAGGTAAGAACTGAGGCAAAGAATGGCCTCTTTTACCTAGTCAAAAAGATGTATGTGTATAAGGTATATGATTGTGTTTGAAAATATGTGTCTGTACAGATACATAGATATCGTTTGGGGAGAGGAAGACTCTCAGAGTTTCTGGCCAGAACAGAAACAATTGCTACTTACATTCACTCTGAATAACCATAAAGTACACCCATTAGTCCTTATAATCTTCAGAACTGATAAGACCAGGTCTCATTCTTCTATCTCCTGACATCTCTTCAAATCCTCAAAGAGAGAACCAACTGTTTCTCCCAGGGCTTTTCTTATGGATGGTTATTTCTTGAGATGTTGCTTATCCAGGCAGCATAGTTATTTCCCTCAGTGCTCATAAATCAGATTTTCTATTCCCTTAAGGACCGTTTTTCTCTTTGCTCATCTATCATAAGTTCCTGGTATTATGATTGCAAACTGTCCAGTGTGCCAGCTCGCTTCTCAAGGGAGTGCTGGGCACCCTGGTCAAGTGCACACATTTGCTTAAGATCCCATGTAGCATCAGCCTTCCTCCTACTTGTCATGGGAACATAGAAAGCTAGAGCTGGAGGGGCCTTTAGGACCTTCTAGTCAAACACTTTCATTGTTGGAAGAAGAAACAGGAGTCTCTGAAGGATTCCAATAATAATCACCTGAGGGAAGATTTGAACTCTGTTTTTCTTGACTCTAGGCCCAGCACCACTTAGGAAGAGCACCACCTAATTGTACCTTTTTACCTTCTATTACATCACAAATCCTTAAAGTGTCAAGGTTTCCTAGTATAGAACCAAAATAAGATGTTAATAGATCATATTTACTAATTGAGACATATAGTGAGCTGTGAACCAAAAACAGATAAGTAACAGCCTTTTGAGTTCAGTTCATTATGATTTCCCACAAAAATTAAAAAAAATCCCCCAAAATGCCTTTAAACCACTTAGTAAAACAATTAAAAGAAGTAAATTATTCTTCCTTCTTTTGAATTTTAATTTCATTTATACCCATTTCAAGTCATTTGATGTCTTTCTAAGTTTCTTTATGTATTCCAGCCTCAAGTTTTCTAACCTAGAAGTCATAGAGAAGTTTGCTTTTGATGGTTAAATTTAAACTATTGATCATCATAGAGGCCTGCTCATTTGAGTGTTCATTTTTTGTATAAATTAGGATGTGTTCTCCCTTAATTACCTTTAACAGAAGCAGCTTTTACAAAGCTTTACAACATTTCCCAGATTGATTTTCCTCCTATTTTTATTGAATGAGTCTTATAAAAATAATTTATAATATCATCCACTTTAGAGTCTTAAATTTCACTATCCCATTAAATTGGACATTATCATTCAACAAGGAAGAGAAAAAAATTAATTCTGCCCAAAAAAAATATTTTGTCTTCTTGAAAGTATGCCCACAAAAGGTAAGCACATAAATTGTCAGTTGTGTTCACTGTATTTAGATGGTTTTTTGAACTTTTTTTAATAAAATGTTCTTAAAACCCTGAGTTAAAGCTCTATAATTACTATAGTTTGTTGATTAAGTATTGATTCTTTTCTTAAGTAGGGAAGTTGAAATAAAAGTTTTAGTTATTGCATCATCATTTTCTTTGTGTCACAAAAACTCTCCAAGGGCCTCTCCCCTTCCCGTGTCCCTAGCATGTTCTGTCCACTTGGTCCTTTGGTAGATAGCAAGTGATCACAGAGGAGTTCATAAAACCCCTGGTTGTTGCCTTTAGAAGCATACTGATGAGTAGCCAGACAAAAGCTTCAAAGAAGTGATGCCCCCACCTGGGTGACTAGTACTGTTCATCTCATACTTTGTCGTCAGTGACAACTGAAAAAGAATTTTTAGGAGCAGTTGGCTACCTAATAATGGCAAATTTAAAGGCTATGCAAATTGGGCCTGTCCAACCCCGCTCTTTTCTCTATTATCATATCAATTGAGTCAGCTCATAGTAGACAAAGCAAGGTTATGGGAACCACCTAGAGTATCATGCACCATTAAACATCAATACAGCTTACATGAACATCTGCAATGTCGATCTTATTAACCGAGGATCAAGAGGAAGGCAATAAACAGCTTTCTTCATTTAGTTGTAAAATATTAATATCCTAAAGCATGTATTGTTTATCAACAGTGGCCTCATCAATAATTGTGTAATTATAGTTGGCTAGATTATAATACTCAATGCATATTATCTATTATTACGGAGATCTGAATTTTAATCTGAACTCAAGCTTCTGATTCTAGGCTCAGAATATAAGCCCCCTTGCATGATGCAGATACTTGGCGTCTTCAAACAGTGACATTTTATAATTCTTCTGTCCAAAGAATGAGCACTTAATACAGGAATAGGGCATTTCATTTCAGAAATTACTTTTGACTTTTCTGTAGGCTTTCAGTAAAAGATGAGAAGAAATCAAGAGAGAGGGCCAGATGTGGCCCCATGGTGCACAAAAAGTAGTTTACATTCCTCAAAATAAATCACAAGTGAAAAGGTATTTGCCCTGGCCAGAAGCGGACTGAAGTACAAGGAGGCTGCCCTGAGGTCTTCGTGGTTACTGCTCCCAGTCCCCACACACACCTGCCCACCTCTGGCAGTTAGCCGTAAGAACGACAGAAAGTGTCACTTTTGAAGGCAAGATTGAAAAGCTGAGGGAGACACAACGAAGTCATCAGCCTCAGAGATGAAGCCTGAGACCTCCACTCCTAGCTGAAGCCTGGCAAAGCCAGAGCCCCCGTTCTAGCAGGACATGGAGCAGTCAAGGACAGGCTCCCTGCTTCTGAGGAGAGAGAGAATGAGCAGAAACATCCCGGAGGCAGCTGGGAACTGTACAGAAGCTATCCCAGTGACTGATGGGGTCAGTCAGAGTCTAATGGCAAGGAGAGAAAGAAAAAGGAGGGGAAAAAAGGAAATGGGGCAGGGGAGTTGTCTGAACTCTGCATATGGCAGGCTTACATTTTTATTTGAATCAATCTGGTTTACATTTAGGGAAATTGTTAGCCCTATTCATAAAATTGCACTTGAAATATTTCAGTCTGTGGTTACAGTTTCTTTGAAAAGTTTTATTTTAACTTAGAGAGTGAATGAGCCCCATTTGGATTGGATGGCTTCTTACCCATTGATCAATATAGTCATATCACCCCCCCCCTTTTTTTTTTCAACTTCAAGGTAGACAGTTTTTCCCCCTTTCTTCCAACACAGGTTCAAGACATCTGTATTTATGCATTTAATAATTTTCTATTTATGCTTTGACAGCAGATTTTGCTTCCTTTCCCTGACTTTTCCTTATAAACTACTAGCAGCTGCAGCAAAGAAGTATCTCCAAACTGAAGGAAGATGCTACAGTCTTTCCTTTTTATTGTGTTCCTTTGGCATAATGGGCACAGCTTGAGTTTTCTTAATATGATGGTTAAACTTTGATTTTCTCCATTTGGGTGATACTAAGAAATGGATTATTAAAAGCAATATGTTAAATGTAAGATATAGTTAGTTCCTAGCATGAGAAAAAAAGAGTAATTAAGATGACAGCCTTTACTATAAACTTAACAATTCTAGCAGTGAGGAGCAAGACGTCTTGGAGTGACTTGATTCTTTAAGTTTAGGCCCCTTGCCTGGGTAATTGAGGCTACATAAGACAACCAATTTTTCTAGCCCAGGGCTTGCCTATAAATGACAGTGATCTGCACTTATCTCTCTGCATCTTTTAAGGGCTATATATATAAACATGGGATTCAGCTATCTTTGTTGGGACCTGCTTGTCAGAACTGTGATTCTAACAACTGTGTCTTAATGAGTCTTGGTCTTGGTTTAGGGAGTAATCGATAAACCTCAAATTAATGTACCATAATTTACATTACAATGCATATGTAATTATTTTAGAAAGGTAAACTCTGTGCACTTGATTTACAACTATAATTAAGTAAAATCATCTTATCCTAATTAGGTCATCCTAAAAGGATCATAAGTTTATATAATTAATTTATCAAAGGATAATCAGCAACTAATCTAGGAAAAGCTTCCCAATCTTGAGGTTATCACCAGTCTTGGCTCATATTGCCATTTTACTTTCTTCTATATAAAATCTAATGTGCTTTTCAAAAAATACACTTGCTAAGCCATCTCTATTTTTAAATGCGTATAAATTTACAATTTAGGATTGAGCAGACAAAAAGCAGGTTTTAGGATAGGGATACAGGAGGAAACAAAAACTTCTAAAAATTTGCTTGATAGCTAGTTTAGAAATAGCTAAGTCATCCTTTAAGTCAATCAATAGGTTGTTATAAAACCAAAATTATCCTCCTTTCAATACCAGAAAGTTAACCACTTGCTTATTCTTATATATCCGCAGAATAAAAGTCCCTAGTATTCAGAATCACTTCTGAGCCATAGGAATGTCATAGATGAAGTCGTCTCACGCACATGTGCTCTAGGCCACCTTGAGGACTTAGATCTCCTGGGACCTGCCTGTGCCATGACACTCAATCATGGTCTGAAAGTAATTCCCCACTCTTCCTGCCAATGTTTGGTTTTTGCTTTTTAAAAGCCAAGGCATCTGAGTGTATAAGAACAGAGGGCACCCAAGTGGAAGGTGGAAAGTTCTCCTTTGCTCACAAATGTAAAGTTGCTCACTAGAGCATAGCCCCTCTCCTCCTTTTCCTGATCATCATTCATTGTTTATAAAGGTAGCAAAAATATAAAGTGGACAGATAAATGAATTGATAAGTAAATTAAGACAAACATTTATTGGGTACTTGCTATATGCCTAATAGAGTAGTTCTAGATAATATCTTTATCTTTTTTTTTCTTTTTTTCCTTTCTTTTTATTTTTCTTCACTTTCTTTTATTTTTCAATTAGCACATATTTTCTACTTCTCACCTCTGCCCCCCACCAACTGAAAAGGAAAAAAGAAAAACAAAACCCTTATAACAAATAAGGATAGTCAAGCCAAACAAATTCTCACATTGGCCACTTCCAAAAATCTATGTCTCAGTCTGCATCATGAATCCATCCTCTCTGTTAAGAGATGGGTAATCCTCTGGAATCATGATTGGTCATCATATTGGTTAGTCATTATCAAAGAAAGCCTAAAAGAATGCTTTCTAAATTCATGTTCCGGAAAAAAAAAAAAAAAAAAACCTTTCTCCATCACAGACTAACCAGAGAAGGACATGTATCCCCAAAGCTGCCCAGAACCATATAACCATTCTAGGCATAATGAAGGCTCTTTAATCTTCTTGCTTAGGTAATAAAGGACCATTGTTTGTTGTTTTTGTTGTTGTTGAGTCATATCTGACCCTGCATGGTTCCATTTGGGGTTTTCTTGGCAAAGATACTGGGTTTGCCATTTCTTTCTCCATCTCATTTTACAGATGAGACAAACAAGGTTAACTGACTTCCCCGGGGTCACATAGTATCTGAGGCCAGATTTGAAGTCGTCTTGCTCACTCCAAACCTAGTGTTCTATTGTGCCATCTATCTGCCTCAATTTTTTATTGAAAGCTTTGGGTTTTATGTCACCCTCATTTCTCCCTAAAATCCTTCTCCCTCCTTCTACTCAGAGAAAATCTTTTTCTAAGCGAATAAGCCCAACATTATGTACAATGTACTCATGTATTTTTCTTCATTTTACTCAAATAAGCAAAGCAGTGAATAAACATGTATTAAGTTCCTAACTCTGTGCCAGGCCCTGTGCCAAGCATTGGCCAAGGTTCTGCTTTGAGTGCACCCAGATTTTCAAATGGTAAGTTAAATAACAACATGTCCTTTCAAAATATACATCATTTCTCCGGTTGGGAGCCTTTCTCCCTGCCTTTGAATGTGTCTCTGGACTAGACATTTAAGACAAGATAGACAAGACAAGGCAGAAAGGACAGGCCATCTGAAAAAAAATGATAAATGAGATTTTTATTCATCAGCATATCTGTAATGTATCAGGATGGCTTGCTCTTTAAAAGAAGACTAGGTAGCCCAAGTCTTCTGGAACATAGAGAATTCTAAAACAAATAGTTACTCCCAATTTGATTTACAAGTTTATGTTTTTGAAAACAAGTGATTAACTTCCCTAAAAGTCGAGCACAACTGCCTTTTGGAATGCATTTCTCTCTACTGAGGAAACATTTTCAAGACCCCAGAAGTTTATTGCTTGTTACAACCAGTTCTTCTCCCATCCCTTCCTCCCATTCTGATTGTGTAATTATTGTCACAAAGAAGAAATCCCATTTTTCCATCCACATTGATGAAAATCCCTTGTGTTGGCCATAAGTCCTCACCATGTTTGGCTTTCAGTGTTATTTGGTTCACTTCTCCTTTTCCTTTGATTCAGGCCTAACCCTGGTTCTGAGTGCTGCCTCCCAGCTCTGGTGGGCATGATGACTCAGAGCTGAGCCTCTCCTGATGTTCCTGGCATAGAGGCCAAGGCCCCAGAGGAGCCATCCCAGGACACAGATAATGAGGCTCCTCTGGCTCCGAGAGACTCTTCTGCTGAAATGCACTGCAGTTGGGCATGTAAAGCCTCTGGCTCATGTGGACGGGTATCTCACTGTCTTTTTCAGTCTCTGTTTGCCTCTTCTATCCATTTATCTCCCTTCTCCCTCTCCTCCTTTTTTCCATCTTTCTCCCTCCCTCCCTCTCTCCCTCTCTCTCTCTCTCTCTCTCTCTCTCTCTCTCTCTCTCTCTCTCTCACACACACACACACACATACACACACACACAAGGTTCTTTGGTGGAGTCATATGAGTTTCCTTCTCAGCAGTCTGTAAATCCAAGCTTAGTGGTTTCTTTTCTATCTTATCCTCCAAATTAGGTATGAAGCATAATTATTTTCTGATGTTCCATCCTCTAATAAAGGCTTCCTGGACCAATCCACTATTAAAAAAATCTGAATGTTAGGCCTCAAACTACCTAGATTATTGTTTATAGGTTTGTGGCCCTACAAAAAAATTGACGCTAGCCCTTAGGACAAAAGGAGATCCCTTTCAGGTCTAGGGGAACCTTAAAGGTCCCCAAATCACCACTTGAATCTTTTATCTGCTTATATTTATGACTTGTAAGAACAACATTCTCTGGAGTATATGGCTCATCTTGGATATTCTTTTCAGATGCTTTCAATGTGCTTGACCTTGGCCTTTCTGCAATACTGAGATGAAAGGCACTGTGTGAATGCCAAGTATTATTAAAGTTTTATCAGTAAGTGACAAGGGACAGACTAGATCTGTTCCTTTGCAAGCTGCTGGAATTCTTCATTGTAGTCACTGGGGAAGACAGAGAACTAGAATTCAGTACTTGAACTAATAGAGATAGATGCCTTTCAAAATATATATGTAGTTACATAGTCAGCCACTGTAATATCAAGTCATTTGATGATCCAAAGGGAGAGGTCAGAACTGTCTGGGGCTCTACTTGGGCTAGTGCCAGGGTCCTGCCTTAATCTGACTGGGTCTTGAAACTGGTGGGTCTTGATTGAGGGCTGGTGTGATAGGGAGAAAAGAAGGTTCTATCCTGGAGAAATCTGGGACCAAGAGCCTCTCATTTGTGATTGTGTTGGTAGCAGATTAGCATGGTGTTTCAAAAATAATGGGAAAAGGAAAGAAAACTCCAAGAGATTCATTTAATGGATTCCACTAGGAGTTTTCCTCTTCCACAAAATATATGACTCCCATAACAGTTCCCATAACACCCAAAACCTTTTTCCTTCCCCAACCCAGCTTACTCAGTAGGTAAGAACATTGAGAAAGAAAGGAAAAATAAAGCAACAGCTTTTGCTGGAGGCTTTGGTTGCCTCCATGAAAACACTTTTTAGGCCACAAATTCCAAAGCACACCCAGACCCCCTTTGTCTTTTCAAAAACAAGTTGTGAAATATTTCTTCTGAGCCTTTGTCCCACAGGTGTGCCAGCTGCTATGGCTTGGTAAGAGTTAAATCCCTCTCCTTAGGTACTTGATTCGAGGGCTTTACCAAACCTTAGATAAATCCCATTAGGACATAATTCCAAAGTACCCATCTCAGCTCCTGGGTAATCCTCAAACTATTAATTTCTAAGACTCTTTTTAAACCTGATTCTGAGACTTGACTCTATTTACAAAGTGTGCTGAAGAGTATAACCAAGCTTTAAAAGCAACATGAAGTGTTGTACTTAAGAGTTTTGTTACAGGTAATTAACTGTAAGTTTACACATTTAATCTACTTTTAAGAGCGAGAGAGATTGGTAAATGACCCAGTAAAGGCAAGTGCTCAGCCTAATTGGATGTAATGGTGGTTTGCTGGTGTTTATTACTGTACTCCAAGTAGACAAGTAGTCTGTGAATCCAATTTAGTTTATTGGACAATCCATAGTACTCATAACTACCATCAGTATTTGATTATATCAAGGAGCTTGATGAAATTGGCTCTTTTGGTTGGAGAATTTTCATTTCATTGCATAATACGGAACAAAGAGAAATATTACATTTCTGCCAAGGTTATTCTAAGGCATCACCTCCAGGAAGCATTCTGCCTCCAGACCAAACCAGTTGCACTAAATATCAGTCGAGCTTTCAGCAAGTTGAGGGCAAAGTTTTACAACCATGCAAGCATACCAAACAAATGAGAATTTACGGCAGAGCCTTCTTGCTCTAAGATCCCATCCGCTCCATAAAGAAGGAGCCATCTTAGCCCCCTGGTGTCTAATGGCCCTTTTTTCAATACCAGTTCTAACTCATTTACCATCCCCACTATCAACAGCTCAAGCAGGAATGCTGCTAAATAATAGCAGTAAGTCCGGCCCTGGAAGCAGTATCAGTGGCAGCATCTTTGAGTACAAATGAGAACTTTGTGTCCATTGTGAAACCCATAGCTGTTCATCAAGAATGGAAATGGTCATGTTCAAGTGAGGGATCATTTAACAGAACAGCAATATAGGGGAAGAGAAAGGTAGGCTATGCATAATGATGGGCTGGTAATAAAGGGAGGGGTTCCCACTGAAGGTTGGAAATTGGAGAACCCAACTAGTGAAGCTTCTTTGTGGCCATCAAATGAAGATGCCCCTTTGGAGCAGACTGCTGGGCGTAATGGTGAATGCCCTTAATCCCTGCCTCAAAGGAAGCTGTGGCTGCTGAGCTTAGGAATCCTGGGCTGAGGTCATACTCAGGGCTGTGCGATGTCAGCGGGACTCGCTGGAGCCCCAGCTACTCTGAGGAACTCCTGGGACAGCAGCGGGATTGCCTCTGGGAGTGGCCAGCCCCTCTGCTCCCAGCCCAGTCAAGATAGTCCGGTCTCCAACCTTCAACAGCAGAGCAGCCAGATCCCTTTCCTCACTTCCCAAGGTTCCTGGCCCTCTAGCTACCTACTTGCCATAATTCCAGTTTTAAGGGCCAGCAGACAAGAAGGCACTTTTCACATTGGGGCTCTGGAGAAGAGGGCTTCCTACTTTGACCAGAGATTAAACCTTTGCTTTGCATTAAGTGACCCCAGCAGAGGCACATTCAGTATTGGAAAGTGACTTCTCACAGTGCTTGTAAAAGATCATTGTAAGAGCTGTTGTTGTTTCCAAGCCTTTCCTCTCCCACCACATTACTCTTCTCATTAAAACCTGAGTACCAAAAATGGATTTTTAAATACCCATGATTTTAAAAATAGCAAAAGAAAGGTTTGCCTTTTTAAAATGAGGCTCTTCCCATGTGCAAAAATGAAAACACTGACAGACCTCAGGAGTCTGACCGCTGACCTCTGACCTCAGCTAATTGGGGCATAGCTTTTCAGAGATGGCCTGTGTGTCATTCTTTGTGACAAATGGTATCTTAGAAGGGAAGGTCAGTGGGACCAGGTTAATTAATAGGGAGTGGCTGTGATGCTGAGAGATGCAGAGAGGAGGAGAAAAAATAGTGATAATCCAGTCCTTGAAGTTGGAGCTGATATTGCTTCTCCACCATTTACTATTTGGGTGCCATTATTTAGCTCCCTCACTTAATTTCTCTCACAGGCAGATAGTGGTGAGAACTATATAACATCTGCTTTCTCATCAAATCAAAGGAAATGAGACTTGGGAGGGACTTCAAAGATTTCCTCACCCCCTTTTTTAGAGAAAGAAACTGAAGACCAGAGAAGCCAAGAGTCCATCCAGAGTTATACAGATTATTCCCAGGACTGGCACCCATATCTCTGGTTTCCAAGCCGTGAAGAGTGATCCCCACCTCCATCACTGGGTCCCCAATAGCAGCCATATTCTTCTGGGGTTTACACTGGGTTCAGAATTCAGAAGCGACTGTCCAACTCCTTTAGAGTCTCAGCTGTAATGCTGGAAGGTTCCCTAGGAAATCACATTTCCTTTATATTTTTCAGAATGTATATGTTTAGTATAATTGCATCTAGAAATGTTTTCATGGAGGAGTGTACTAGGTTGGAATTTCTTCACTTTGAAAATATTTGTTATCTAAAAATAGCAGCTCAGTGGATTTCCTGCCCAAAAGAGCTGCTGCTGATTTTTCAAATACTTGCATAATGATTCATTCTTGCATAAGCTTTCAGAATGATAAATAAAATTCCAGCTGGCTCCGAAACTGCAAGGTCAATGACAACCAGGACCCTTGGCCTACTTGCTCCATTGGTTTTCAGGGTTGGGCGTGAGAGATTCATATTACTGGCACTGTACCATATACAAACCATTTAAAGCAACATTTACTTCTCCAGGATAGGAGACTTCAGCTAGGATTTCATTGCTTTTCAAAGCCCTTAAACAATCAGGATCTGTGGTAAACATTGGAGGTCAGGGGAGTAGGTGGTTTTGAGCTGTCTTGTGAAGATAGCATCCGACTGAAATCCCCTTAAGTGATTTAAACTGAAATTAGTCATAATATCATAATAATTCTACTATAATAAATTAATATTTTTAAGGGTATGATAGTAGTCAGATTTTGAATATATTAATTTTTAAATTAATGTCTTATTCACTGATAATCTGTTTTTTTTCCACCTCTACTGATTTCACAGTATAGCATACATGACTAACCCAAACAAGAAGCTTTCTTTCTTTCTTTTTTTTTTTTTTTTTTATGCTTCAATCTGTATTCAGACATAATCAGTTCTTCTCTGGGTAGAGAGAGGATTTTTCATAAGTCCTTCATAGTAGTCATGGATCATTGTACTGCTGAGAATAGCAAAATCATTTACAACTGATCAAACCAAAACTTTGTATCTAGTACATTTTACTTTGCTTTAGTTCATGAAGAACTTTCCAAGTTTTTTCTGAGAACTGCTCATCATTTCCCATAGAACAATACAGTTCTATCTTCATCACTACCACAATTTAGTCAGCTATTCCCCAATTGATGAGCATCCCCCTTAACTTCCAATTTTTTGCCCTGAGAAGAGAGCTGCTATCAATATTTTTGTACATATAGATCCTTTTCCTTTTTTAAAAAAATCTCTTTTGGGAATCATGCTTAATAAAGGTGTTACTAGGTCAAAGAATATGCTTGAATTTATAATCCTTTGGGCATAGATCATATCTTTTGATTATTTACCAACTGGGGCATGGCTCTTATTTTTTTAATAAATTTGACTCAGTTCTATGTTTGAGAAATGAGGCCTTATCAGAGGAACTTGCTTCAAAATGCTTTTTATAATAATTATTGCTGTTATTTTCCATTTTTTTCATTTTGTCCCTCTTCAAAAGTATTTTGCTACTGATCACTTCCTCTCTCCCTTTATCACCCTCCCCCTTTCCCATTTCCCATTCTCCTCTTACCTTCCTACAGGATAAAATAGATTTCGTTACCTATATTGAGTGTGTATGTTATTTCCTCTTCAAGCCAATTCTGATGAGAGTAAGGTTCACTCACTCACCCTTTCCTCGCCATTCTGTCCCTCCACCATAAGTTTTTTCTTGCCTCTTTTTATGGCAGATTAATTTATACCATTCTACTTCTCCCTTTACTTTTCTGCCTAGTACATTCCTCTTTTACCACTTAATTTCATTTTTTTACATATTATACCTTCATATTCAACTCACACCTGTGCCCTCTGTCAATATATATTCCTTCTAACTGCCATAATAATGAGAAACTTCTAATGAGTTACAAGTATCATTCTCCCATGTAGGAATGTAAACAAATAAACTTTATGAAGTATCATATGATAGCATTTTCCTGATTACCTTCTTATGCTTCTCCTAAATCCTGTATTTGAAAATCACATTTTCTATCCAACTCCAGTCTTTTCATCATGAATGCTCAAAAATCTTCTATTTCATTCAATTTCCACTTTTTCCCCTGAAGGATTATACTCAGTTTTGCTGAGTAGGTGATTCTTGGTTATAATCCTAGCTCCATTGCTCTCTGGAATATCATATTCTAAGTCCTCTAGTCCTTTAATATAAAAGCTACTAAATTTTGTGTAATCCTGACTAGGGCTCAACTATACTTGAATTGTTTCTTTCTGGATGCTTACAACATTTTCTCCTTGACCTGGGAGTTCTGGAATTTGACTATGATATTCCTGGGAATTTTCATTTTAAGATCTCTTTCAGATGTGATCAGTGGATTCTTTCAGTTTCTATTTTACCTTTCTCCTGTATTAAATAAAGCAAAATGAAGCAACATCCAACAAGTCTGTCTGAAAGTATATGCAATGTTTTGTACCCATAGTATCTCCTCCCCTATCCAAGGAACAGAAGGAGGAGGTTTTGGGTAACCTTCAGAGATAAGAAACTGGAAAAGGGAAATAGCATGTTATTCAGGACTCTTAGCTGGAATTCTTTTTCTATAAACTGCGCTTTTAGAAGAAACATCATCAGTTTGTAATCATCTTACAGTGAAAACCTTGAAGTCATTTTGTGTTCTTCCTATTCTACCTTCCACATTCCATTCACTGAGCATCTTTTAAATGAAGACTATAAGCTCACTGTGGGAAGAGATAGTGTCTTTTTTTGTCTCTATGTCCCCAGTACCTAACAGTGCTTTGGAGGCATGAGCAGCTCTTCTGAGAGAAACTCAAAAGATGGATCATGCACAATGCAGCCCTTATAGAGCCTGTAGTCTAGTAGGAGACAAGGGGCAAATAGGCAAATTGGTGTTATCCAGAGCAGAGTGTGATGAACTAAGAGGAGGACAAAGGAGTTTGGAAATTCAGATGGTTGAAGGAGAGACCACATCTGTGGAGAGGATGCTGACATTTGAACTAGACAAGGGAAAATGAAAAGGCTATTTAGACAGATGAAAATGAGAGAACAACAACTCATTCCAGGCATAGAGATATTAAAAGTGTGGGGTCAAAGGATAGGATTCGTACTCAGAAGTAATAGGGAATAATTACTATGGGCCATATCATTAAGGGTTTTAAATTCTAGTCTAAGGAGTTTGAACTTGATTCCATAAGAAATGGAGGGGAGGGGAGAGGGATGAGGGAGGTTGTCCTTTAGGAATATTAACATGGCATATATAAGATGGATTGGACAAGTTGTACTCACCATATCCAAAATAAAAGTCATTACCTTTTCCCAAAAGATCATCCCTCTTCCAAACTTCTTTTCAGAGTACCACCATCCTTTCAGTCATTCCCTATATTGGAATCACCCCATTCACCCCAAATTTTCAATCAGTTGGTAAATTTTGTTGAGTCTACCTCTCTAATGTTTCTCACATTGAACCCCTTCTCTCTATTGGCAGGCACCACCTATGGCACACAGCAGTGGTTAATAAGTGCTTATTGACCCACTAACTGTCCTAGAGCTTCTCTTCTGTAACATCAGCTCTTGTGGCTTCTCTTTATCTTCTCTAGACAAATGACTCTCAAATCTATATTCCAGCCTTCACCTTCCTTTTGAGTTCCAAACCCACAAATCACTTAACACTACTTATAACTTATAAGTTGTAGAAAAGGTACCAACTTGACTTGCTAGAGGGAGTTTCAATCTCAGGGAGTTCTCTGCATCAATAAAGTCATAAGTCCAGTCCCTTTCCCTATATATAAGACACTTTACTAATTAGTAGGAATATACACACAAAAATGAAATATTCCTTGCCCTCCAGACCTTACTCTGTTTACTTAGGGAACAGAACAAATGTACAGATCAAGTAAATATAAGAAATAGAACATTTATTAAGCACTTAAAGGTGTCAGGCACTCTACTAAGCATTGGTGATACTAAGAAAACACTGTCCCTACTTGTAAGAAGCTTACATTCTGATAGAAGACAGCAAAATATAAAGGGCTTCTGGATGCTGAAGGATGATTTTATATAGTGGGGAAAGAGTGCTAACAACTGAGAAGATCATGAAAGGCTTTGTATTGCATAAGAGAAGGACCTTGAGCTATGCTTTGAAGTGAGACAGTTTTCTAACCAGCAGAGGAGAGAAAGGACCCTTTACAAATATCAAACTTTTTATCCCTAACATTGATTCCCTAACATTTCTTTATTTTTTCTCTTGCTGAGGGCAGTGATACTCTCAACTTAGAATCCATTAGAAGCAAATGGCAAAGGGTAGAATCAGTTTTCTTCAGATTCACAGCTACCCCAAGATCTGTGTTCTTAGGCATACCTGAATAATGGTGAGCTGGATCCAGATTTATGAACATAACAGTACCACACTCTACTGTCTTGTTCTTTGGCAATATGGTGTTTCTTTATGATCAGCTCTCTTCTACTGGCTAATAGAATATTCAAATCCAGGAATATTATATTATCTTGTAGTAAAGACAACCAAATACCTGGGGCAATCTCTTTGGTTAGAAAGTCATTGTTGTTACTTTTGTTTGTACCACATCTTACAGGAACTAGGTGGGGCTGAGAATGAATTCAGTTGTGTCTTTTCCTTTCCAATTGACAAATACTTTTAAAAAAGAATAATATTTAAAAAGCTTTAATTAATTAAAATAATAATAATAAAATAAAAAGAATAATATTTATCTCTTTGCAAACTATAAACTCATTAAGACACTCACCAGTGATACAGAGTACAATGACTGCGCTGTAATTCTCTTTTCTTTTTGGTTATATTTTCTTGCAGAAAAGTACCTTGTTCTTATTAATTGTACATTTTACATTCCCAGTGCTTTAACTTTATTTCCTGAACTTAGAGATGTAATTATTAGGGAAGCAACCAGACTAAGAACCCATACAAACATGATTTTTCCCCTTTGTTTCTGTGTCTTTATTGTATTCAGTCTGTCTATCCCGCTCTGGGTGATTGCCATTATATGATTTCCTCTGTCTCTCTCATCTTTGGTTTCTTGTTTTTTACTGGCTCCATCATTCCTGCTCCCTAAAAACATGTCTCCCTTCTTTAAAAAATGTTTCACTAAATTGTGTCATTTTCAAGCAGTTATTATTCTGTGATTTTCTTCTCTTTCATAGTCAAACCCTTAGGATAAGCCATCTACACTTAGTCTCCCTTCTTTCTCATTTTCCCACTATCTCTAAGCCCTTTTTAGTCTACCTTCTAACTTTATCACTAAAGTTAAACTTTTCCAAGGCTAATAATTGCTAAATCTAGTGACATTTTCTCACTTATCTCTCTTAGCCTTTTTGCCGATTTTTGCACTGTTGACAAGCCTTTCCTCTCAAGTTTTCTTAAGACTTTTCTCTCCCATTTTTTCTGTGGTTTAACCATTCCTCCTCAGCCTTATATCTTCTGCGCAGGTGTGCATGGCTCTGTTCTAGATTCTCTTCTCCTTTCTCTATATCTATCTTTCAGGAAACACATCAGTTCTCATGCTTTTTAGTATCATCTCTATGCAAATGATACTCATTTGTATTCCTGCTGTCATCTCTTTTCTAAATTCCACTATCACATTACCACTTACCAACTGGATAGCTATACTGGATGTCTTGTACCTATTTTCCTATTTCCCTCTCATACTCATCCTTTTTTTTTTCCTAACTTCCCTCTTTCTGTTGAGGGCACCAATATCTTTCCATTCACCTGAGTACACAAAGTTGGAATCATTCTTCACTCTTCCAACTCTTTCCTAATAATAAGTTGTCAGATCTTGTATCTGCCTCCAAAACATTTCTCCCTCTCATCATCTCTCACCTGACATAGCCACCCTCACTGTCTCTTGGCAGCACTATTTCAGTAGCTTCCTAATTGGTCTCCCTGACTGAATCTAATCTGCCCTCTTCACTACCACTAGAGAATTTTTCTCAAGTTCAGGCTGAGCTCCTCACCCCCTTCATTGTGTAAATTCCAGTGGCTCCTATCACTTTCAGGAGTAAGCGCATTCTCATCCTGGCCTCTCCTACCTTCTCAGCCTATCTCCCCTTTGTTGCTCAGCAGTGCAGACTGGTCTGGTTCTTAGTGCTCCTCACACTTGACACACGCCTTTGTGGGGAAAGTCTAGTCTCCTTCAGAACACAACTCAAAAGCCACTTCCCCGACGTGGCCTTTCTCTGGCCCCTCAGGTGCTGGTACCTCTCCCTCCGAGGTTATGTAGGAATCTTTGTCTGTTACATTAGAAAAATGTAATAGAAGGATAGAGATTTTATCACATTTGTCTTTGTATGCCTGTCATGTAGTAGGTACTTAACATAAATGTTGATTAATTACTGATTGATTGAAGAAAAATCTGGCAAGATACAACTGCTTACACTGAGTTTTCACTCACTTGCACATCAAAACCACTCAGATTCTCAGTCCAGTCCCAAAAGCGAGCAGGGGAGAAATGATTTAAATGGTTCTGGTCAGCCAGGAGGGTGGCATTCCTGATGGCGAGGAGTGGGGCTGCACAGGGCAGGTGGCAGGAAATCCACGCTGGAGAGACTGCCCAAGGTCTCTGAATTTTCAGACTACAGCTCAAACCTCTAATGGCTCTTCCCATCTTGTTCTCCAGCTACAAAGGGATCTCTTTGTTATTTTCTAAGGGACATTACAACTCACATCTCTACATTTTCCACAGGTCATTCTCCATATCTGGAATGCTTTTTCTTATTACCTCTACTTCTTATAATCACTAACTCCCTAAAGTCTTAAGTTAACAGCCACCTTTCAAATGAGGTCTATTCTGCTCGCTACCCCACTCCTGACTCAGTTGGCCATGCTTCTGGCCAAAATATTTTGCATTTTCTTTTTGTATGCTTTGTGCTGACTTATTTATATGCTGTCCCCTCTCTTTGCCCCCCCCCAAGAGAATATCAGAACCTTAATTTTTCTGTGTGTATCTTAGCTTCTGGCACAGTGCCTTTAGGAATAGTTGGTGCATTGCATTGCATTGACATTTAATCTGCAGAAGAGCAATGCTTATAGACTGCTCTTGGTCTGGCTGTTCCTAGTGTATGAGAGGAGCTCTGACTCCCACTGGCCAGTTTTGTGGGTTGTGTCACATGTAGAATTCACCTGCTTTTCTTTGGCTCCTTTGCAGCAAATGAAGTCAGTGCTTTCCCTGTCTTGGATCAAAACCAGAGTGAAATAGTTGACACCAATGGAGCTGGCGATGCCTTTGTTGGAGGTACAGAATCATTTATTTTATACTTATTTGGAATTTAAATGTTTTCTTTAACCCTCATCTCTATTGCATTCTAAAATTTATGAATTTAATGAATTTCAATTTCTTCTTTTAAGTAACTTTTAATGTTCTCACCATGCACTCTTGTCGTTGTGGATTTTATGAGGTGCTTATTATTGCAGGGAAAATGTGTGGTATGACTTTAAAGATAATTTGCTATTATGCTCTACCCAGGTCATTTTCACGAGATTAATTGTATCTGTCAGAATGTTGCATAAACAAGCTGCATCAAATACAGTATATAGTGTATTCAGATCCCTCCAGGCTTAAATGTTAACACATTGTTGTTCTTTAAAACAGGTTGTGGTGAATATTAAACAGTATGCTAATAAGTGAGGGTGATGTCTTTTGATTATGTCATTTGGGTAGAACATCTGTTTCCAGCACAATAGTTTGGTGCTTACTCTACCATGAAGGGTTAAATTTTAGACTGATTCAAGCTCAATAAGAATTGGCAATGCTTATGAGGACTTAATTGTTTTTGAAAGAGTGTTTAGGGGAAAAAAAGGAAAGACAGACTATTGGGAGATTTGGGTTTGATGAGCTAGATTAATCTAAAATCTGGTTCAAAGGTTCTTGTGATGATTCAGACTTGTGATATCTGGGAAGCTCCAGATTTCTAAGTAGTAGCCCTGAGGGGTCCATCCCAACCTTTGTTTCTGGCTTGTAGCATCAAAGAAGACCAGGTAAGCAGAAAGCAAAAGAAAGATTTGAGATGCAGCCCGCCTCTAGCCCATTATAGGAGTGATAATGTTCAGTCCCTGGCTGGTGGCCCTGATGTGGGCAGGAGGTCTGTACCTGGTACAGGGAGGAACCACCTGCTTACACACCGCTCATCTCAGAAAGAGCTTGTAGCAGAACTGCAGGGTGGGGGTCTGAGGAGGGGGCCATCGTACGGCCCCCTCTTCCCTTTTGGGGGATCTCCATTTGGGTTGGGGCCATTTGGAACCTGTTTGGGATGGTGGCCATCGGCCGGATCTCCTCCCTCTCTTCACACCCTCACCTGCTTAGCTCCCGTCAGCACCTGGGCCATTTGCACAGTGGTGTGCACCATCAAGTACTTTCATGTATAGTTTAGAAGTAGATGTCCCAAACAAACCAAAATTGAGTCTGAGCTTCCATCCCAGCAGAGCAGGGACACCGCCTACTCTCTGCAGCTTCTCCGGGTGTCACACGTGGAGGCCGGGGGCACCGGAGCCAGGACAGTGTGAGCTTCCTCAGGGAGCCTCAGGTGTGTACTGGCTGTGTGACCTTGACTCAGTCATTTGCCGGCTGCCTCAGGTTCCTCCATGACACGAGGGGTAACATTCCCCCCTCACCAGAAACTGTGAGAATCAAAGGAAAGAGCCTTGCACAGAGCCCGCTGTGCAAACGCTTATTTCCTTCCTGTCTCTGGGGAACCCGCTCGGCGCTGGCTAAGGCTTTGTCCCGGGACAGCCTGACAGGCCGGGGCCTTTCAGTGGTTCCCTCCCAGAAGCCCCAGGGCTAGGATTCTGCCCTGGGAAATGGAGACAATCCTGTGATCCCCAACTAAACATGATTTCCTAATTTCCCAGGTCAGAAGAAAATTCCTTGCTGTTGTCCTGCTGTGCTCTGTCACAGCGGGTCTGCCTTTTCATTTGGAGCCTTCTTTGTCACTGCCATAGTAACAAATGAAAACATTGAGAACATTTTGTGACAGGCACTGTCATTGTTCCTTGTGAAATCTCTTCCCCTGTGTCTGCCCAGTAAATGAAACTGAGAAGAAAAATCATAACAAATAACAAGAAGAGGGCCCCAATCAATATGTTCCCACTGGGCTGTCAATATCAGCCTGTGTTAATCTAACGAGATTTAGTTGTACATTGTATGGCAGCGCTTGGAAGCTTTCAGGGGGAGTCTGGACACCTCAGACAGACTTTCCCGGGCTCTGGCCCAGGGCCATGTGGAAAGGGGGCATCCCTGAGATAAAGGAGCTCGGGGCAGCCTCAGAGCAAGCATTTTCCTGGGGTTGAAAGCAAAACAGGACTCACTGTCTCAAAATACAAAAATGGCTCCGAGAAGCATTTAAAGCCTGAATGTGATCCATTTCCTCCTAAGGAGGAGCAGCATTCAGCTCCCTCATACTTAAGTGGTCGGAATGACATTTTGGAACCACATCTTCAGTTTGGAGAATGAGGACGAGCCATCCTTTTGATCAACTCGGCCTGAGTCTCAGGACATCCTGAAAGCCCCCGCACCCAGATTTCTTGTACCTGGATCAGAGTTGTCCCCTATGTTTCCTCCTGTGGTAATACCTGGCCAGGCAGCGTCCTAGACCCTAAATAGACCTTCCATTGTGCTCACCCCCAAGCTGCCTCCTTCACTGGGAGTCATGACAAAAGCACTCCCCCCCCCCGAAGTCAGAGGATGCAGGCTGAAACCCCACCTCAAGGACTTTGAGGCCATTTAGCTAACAAGCACGGATTCAGCACTTCCCATGGACCAGCCACTGGCCAGGTCACATGCCTTCTCCAGCCTCTACTCTCCTCTGTGAAAAAAGCCAGCTTGGACTTCTTGGGCTCTGAAGTCCCCTCAAAAAAAAAAGAAAATTTTAAAATGAAAATAAAATATCTAAATTCAAAGACAAAATTAAAAAATAAATAAACTTGGGGCAGCTATTTGCTATAGTGGATAGAGCACCAGCCCTGAAGTCAGGAGGACCTGAGTTCAAATGTGATCTCAGACACTTAACACTTCCTAGCTGTGTGACCCTGGACACGTGACTTAGCCCCAATTGCCTCAGGAAAAATAAATAAATAAAATAAGCTTTAAAAAAAAAGAAAAGAGCCAATTCCATCACCATTTAAAAAAAAAAAAAAAGTGTCCAAGGTCAGATTTTGAGTTCAGGAAAACTGTTCTTCCTGACTCCAGGCCCGATGGTGTACACACTGGACTACCCAGCTGCCCCACTACCTCCACATGCAAATCTGTACAAGTTCATCCCATATCTTTCTCAAGAATATTCTTCCAGAGTAATAAAGCAAGTAGATGCCTATTCTGGATGAGCAGGGCTTTACACAGTATTCCAGGTTGCAATGGTCATCAGGAACGTGAAGGTCACTCAGTCATCCCCAAACATACCTGGAAAAGCCCCTTGGGGCCCCTTGCTGTGCTGCCAGGGAGATCTCCATGCACAGAAGCTGGCCTGGAGCCCAAGCACCCAGGTCTGGTGTAGTCCTGCTCCAATCTCCTCCACAAGCTTTTGTCAGTGGGAATTTAATTGAAGAGGAAACTAAAGTGGTCAGTGGTCAGTTTCATTTGGTTGGTGAGGAAGCCTAGCCTTTCTCCTCGGGGCACCTCGGGGCTCCACTGGCCTGGAAGACTTCCATTGAAAGCAACTGGACAGAATTCAGCCAGGTGAGAAGGCCTGCCCGACATTCCAGGGGCCTGGGGGTGCGGAAAGCTCCAGAGCCAGCAATTGCCACAGCAGACGCTACTATCGTCATCATAGTATCATAGTCCTTGTTCAGAAACACATTTCAACTTGGCTTTTATGTCATCCTCCCTGTATGGGGGGCATCCTTCTTTCTTTATTCCTCGGCTTCCCAGCCTCCCTTTCCTTCAGGATCCCACTCAGTGAATAGGGATTCTGCGACTCCCAAGAAGCCAACTCTAGGAAGCTTTTGTCTCCCTAGAAGCATTATCTCTTTGTTACCTTGTGGTATCATTAGCTTACATTAATATGGGTTTTTAAGGACAATTACCCTGGGAAGTGGCTATTTCCACACTCTGTTTTCTCATATTAAACATTTCTGGCCAAGCATCACACATACAAAACGTGGAAAACTTTGAGCGTGGCAGCGGCCTTAGCCAGGTAAGGCCCCTTCATCTATCAGAGCTCCAGCCAGGAACCCTTTATTCCAGTCTGGTAAGAGTTCTGCTGGCTAAGCCACCTCCTCCCAGATCCTCCCTGTCCTAGACTATCCTCCTAGCCCTCCCTCCCTCTGCCGCTTTCTTTTTCTGGATCTGGGAAGAGCAATCAAGTGGCTCTTAGACTTCTCTCTTCCCTCGGACCCCCTGGACCAGAACATCCCTCCTTGGCCACTGCTCCCATGAATGTGTTGTCTTCTCTTGTTAGAATATAAGCTCCTTCCGGCCAGGCCTGTCTTGCTTTTTATTTTTATATTCTTACTGCTTCACACGGTATCTGGCACATAGGGAAGGCTTAATAAATAAATGCTCTTTCCATTCATGCATTGATTCACACACAACTATGTCATTAGCATATATAAGAGGTATAAAATATTACCCCTGAGCTACATGATGGCAGCAGAGAAATCTGCTTATCAGCTTTCAGAACAAACAGAAATTAGCAACATGCTCGCTAAATTAACACCAGTAAAGACCAACAATTATTAGCACTTCAAGGATGTGGGTTGTACCTCTTAAAGCCTAGTAAATAAGAAAGTCATCTCCATTTATTCTTCTTAGGCTTATTCAGCCAATGTTGACATAGGCAGAATTTGGATTAATACATTTTGTTTTCATCTCTAATACATAAATGGCAAGTGAACAATTGCTGTATTAGCAACAGCCTGTTGGAAAGTAAGAACTGTTCCATTAAACATTCTTTGGTGTCCTTTTCCAGCTGCTCCTAGAAATCCATCATTGCCTTAACATGATAAATTATGAGCTGTTCCCATGCAGTTTTGAGCATCGGGTCAGTTACTATTAAGCTGTGTTAGCCTATTGGCTGAACTTGTACATAAATCCGGCCAGCACACTTACTATCTATCCATCCCCTTGTTCCCTCTGCCAGTACTTTTTGTTTGTGAGGATTTCATTTCTATGCATTAGCCACACATCAGGGCAGTGGATGCAGCTCCCAGCCTAGAGTTAAGAAGCTCAAAATCCAGCCTCCAGATGCTAGCTGGGTGACCCTGGGCAAGTCACTTAACCCCATTTGCTTCATTTTCCTCATCAGTAAAATGAGCTGGAGAAGCAAATGGCAAACCACCCAGTCTCTTTGCCAAGAAAACCCCAAAGGGGTCATAGAGAGTCTGGACATAACTGAAACAATTGGACAAAAAAAAAATCTTCAGCGCAAAGTTGATTTTATACTAAGTAGTCTACCATATTGATGTCTGTAGTTGGGGAGTGGGGGGAGGAAAGGCAAAGCATCAGCACCAGAGTTGTGTATATTCTGCTTTCCTTGGCCATTAGGTTTTCCAAACTGTTTTGACTTTGTTGGTGATCCAAAGAACATGTTATACCTTTGTGTAGGGAGATATTTTATATCAAGATAACCCATCTTGTTCAGCTTTTCTTTCTGAATAAGAACAGTGGAGGGAAAGGTAATCTTTAACGTTCTCCCTATCAAAGGCCAGAAGTCTTATATCTATAAGTGAGCACCTCCTCCATACAACTTTGCAGTAAAAGTCCAGTATGAGATAGTTGGGGTTTTTTTAAGTTCCATTTATAGATACATGTTTGTGTCACATGTTGGCTTTCGGTTCTTAGCCATAAAGAACAGGAAACTCTAAGTCACCGTTCTCACAGCCATAGCCCAGACAACTTGCCCACTGCTGCTTATTTTTCTCCAGAATGATCACCGATTTGCGGCTCAGCTGCGGTTTTTGAGGGAACCTTCACTCTGAATTGACTTCCTGCTCTTCTATGGTCTCAGCCACTGTATCATCCATTCTGAGAGCATTTAGAGATTGGATTTCTCTGAGCATAAACCTGGAGAGAGATATATACCTTACCATGGCAGGCATTATCTTTCACACTGTTAAATTTAAAGTTAATGTTTGATTTCTTTTTCACTGAAAAAAAATTTTTTTCTCATATATCTATGTCACTAATCCTATATTAACGATTGGCGGACAGGTAAACTAATATCGGGAGAAAATAAAATTATAAAAGATCTTATTAAGGTACACAGAGAAAAGAGGGACTTAACCCCAATTGTCTCAGCAAAAAAGCAAAAAAAAAAAACAAAAGAGGGAATAAACAGGGTTGAGAGAAACAAGACAGCTGAACTTTTCAAGAAACTATCCTATCACTTCTCTACATCCAAATAGTCCAACTCAGGGATTCTTAATATTTTGCCTGCTCTGGACCTCTTGGGCAGTGTCTGAGAAACCAGGGGCCCTTTCTCAATCATGTTGTTTTTAATGCATAAAATAAAATGCATTGTATTACGAAGGAAAACAAGTATTTTAAAAATCATTTCATAGACCCCAGTCTAAGAACCCCTGGTCTAATTAATAAAACAATCAGCAAGCATTCATTAGGTGCCAGCTTTGTACCAGGTCTGTGCTGTGTACTGAAGGCCCAGAAACGAAAGTAAAACAAACTATCCCTGCTTTCCAAGAGCTTGTGTCTTTTGAAGGAGACAACGGCCACATATATAAATACATCCAGCATCAACACAAAGTAGATGGAAAGGGAAGACACTAGCAATTGCAGGAAACAACAGAGGCTTCATGTGAGGAGATGGTGCTTGAGCCAGGACTTGATTTTAAAGTAACCAAGCAGAAGAAAGATTTTTTTCTTCTTCAGTCCTCTCCCAAAAAAAGGGGGGGGGGACATCTGGATCTGTGGGAAGGTGGGAATGCAATCAGTTTGTGAACTACTGATGTAAATGTTGGTCCCAAACATTTGGCACACATTGGAGTTTGTTCAGCCTCTGTGTGTCATAGGGCCATTTGCTTTTTTTTTTTTTTTGCTTTTTGCTTTTTGCTGAGGCAATTGGGGTTAAGTGACTTGCCCAGGGTCACACAGCTAGGGAATGTTAAGTGTCTGAGACCAGATTTGAACTCAGGTCCTCCTGACTTCAGAGCTGGTGTTCTATCCACTGTGCCACCTAGCTGCCCCATAAGGCCATTTGCTTTTAAAAGAAGGTTAAAACCCTAACTTGGGGAGAAAACATCAAATTCCCCTTTTTGTAAAATGGAATCAATGCTCAGAAATGTTAAGATCTTCCTTCAACATCCAGCCACATCCTCAGGTTTGATTGTGGGTAGGAGGCTCCACAAGTTGAGGACATGCAGTGTAAGTGGCAAACATATAATTCATTTATTTTTTTAAAAAGTGACAGATTACTGTTGCCCGAATCCATACAAGATGAATTGTGATCTGTAGCAGAATGATCCCACCTGTTGAGGACATGATCCTTGTCTCCAATATTGGAGGGGCTGTCCTGAAGAAAAGGGGAGCCCACCGGCTGGCTGTGCCTCCCATCTTCGCTCCCTGGGCTTCCTTTAAGACTCATCTCAGAAGCCTTTGTTGTTCTCCCCTCCCCTAATTGCTAATGCCTTCCCCTTTCAACTCACTTACTCTTTGGGGCACCTAGTTATATGCTGTCTCCTCCATTAGAATGTATACTCCTAGGGGACAGAAACTGGGGCTTGGGGTCTGTCTTGATAGGAAGAACTTAATCTACACGTGTTGACCACTTGCTCAGTAGCAGTCCCTCTGGAGGTGGTGAATCCTCCATGCCCTCCCCTTGGAGGAGCTCAGGCAGGGCAGGAGCCTGTAGGGTGAGGATATTGCCTTAGGGATTCATTCTTTGGGTCAAGGATGGACTGGAGGGACCTCTCAGGTCCCTTCTGCCACTAAAGCCCTAAGTCCATTAACAATAAGGAATATGGCAGTTAAAAACCCAAGTGATTGATTATGAGAGTCATTTTCATGAGTGATAGGAACTAGTCTCACTTTTACAGGTTATGTACCCATTTGAAACAAGAAACATTTTTAAATTGAGTAAGACAATAGGCTCTCCTAAGCTCTCATTCATGATCTCACTGTTTTGTCATTCCTTGGAAGGAAAAATATTGACATTTACCCGGCTGCTTGCTCCAGCTTTCTGATCTCCTGCAGTTTATTTTTATAACAACCTTATCGATGGGCCTCTTACCCAGCTCTCTAGGTTTAACTGAGTTGAGTCGATTTGTTACCACAGCTTCAAGTAGCTGTTACAGAACAAGCAAGACATCCTAATAAAGCTGTAAACGTGTTTACTCAAACACAGTATTGATTTTACTTGGAGAGGGAGAAGCGGGCGCTTAGCACGGTGTCAGGGTGGATGAATTTAACTGCAGTTTTTCATTGTCATCTGTCATGGTTGTGAAACACTAAGTAAAGCCACCGGAGGATAATTAGAAGTGCCAGAAATTTAGCCCCTAAAATCAGTTAACCACTTGAGACTTTTGTAGCTTAATTAGTTTTTATTAAAACTTTCCTCTAGTAATATAGTCAGGCACTTTTAACTGTGCTTTCAACTAGAGCAAGATTTCAAGGTTGTGACTTGTTAGGTATATGAATTTAATGACTGTAGGTTTTTTCAGACTTTTTTTCTTTCTCTGGTAATTAGGCTACCACTAGAGCATAATTAGAATTAAGACTAATTTAAAGAGACAGCTATCAGTGAACGTTCCCATTGTAGAAATTGTGACTTTTCTGAAAGGTCCTTTTTAAGGAGGTACTGAAGCTATTATGGAAAAACAGAGATCCGTGCATGTCTGGTCCCAGCACCTAACCCTGTCACTTAATAGCTGGGTGACCTTAGATAAGTCATCTGTCTTCTCACTTTCCTCTTCTGTCAGTTAGGAAGAGCTGTATGAGATGACCATCAAGCATCCTTTTCAGCATGAAATAGATAATCTTGTAATCTTATTGATTGTACAGTATTCTTGTGTGTGTTTTGGAAAAGCAGGAAAAAGTGTTCAGTTGCAGTTTTTATAGTACAAACTTAGCCAGTCATATAGAACTTAAGTACTTTTAAACACTGTCCTTTTAAAAGGTCTGACAATTACCAGTTAGCCAGCTGGCTCCCTAAGTCCACTTGATCTGTTGTCTCTGTTGGTCCACAGATCTGTAGAATGGGCTTGAGTTAAGGCCATGATCTTTTTTTTTTTTAAGTTTTTTATTTATATGTATGAGTAATTTTTCAACATTGACCCTTGCAAAGCCTTCTGTTCAAATTTTTCCCTTCTTTCCCCCACCCCTTCCCCTAGATGGCAGGTAGTCCAATACATGTTAACTATTAAAATATATGGCAAATTCAATATATGTATACGTATTTATACATATATATCTTGCTGTACAAGAGAAATTGGATCTATAAGGGAAAAAAAAAACCTGAGAAGGAAAACAAAAAGTGTGTAAATGCTGTGTTGTGGTCTACACAGGCCTCTCCCTGGATATATATGGCTTTCTCATCATTGAACAATTGGAACTGATTTGAATCACCTCATTGTTGAAGAGAACCACGTCCATCAGAATTGATCATCTATAATCTTGCTGTTTCTGTGTGCAATGATCTCCCGGTTCTGCTCACTTCACTCAGCATCAGTTCATGCAAGTCTCTCCAGGCCTCTCTGAAATCGTCCTGCTGGTCATTTCTTACAGAACAATAATATTCTATAACATTCATATACCATAATTTATTCAGCCACTCTCCAATTGATGGGCATCCCTTCAGTGTCCAGTTTCTAGCCACTACAAAAAGGGCTGCCACAAACATTCTTGCACATGTGGGTCCCTTTCCCTCCTCTAAGATCTCTTTGGGATATAGGCTCAATAGAAACACTGTTGGGTCAAAGAGTATGCACAGTTTGACAACTTTTTGAGCATAGCTCCAAATTGCTCTCCAGAATGGTTGGATCCGTTCACAGTTCCACCAACAATGCATCAGTGTCCCAGCCCTCCCACAACCCCTCCAACATTCATCGTTACCTTTTCCTGTCATTTTAGCCAATCTGACAGGTCTGTAGTGGTACCTCAGAGTTGTCTTAATTTGCATTTCTCTGATCAATAGTGATTTGGAGCAACTTTTCATAAGACTAGAAATAGTTTTAATTTCTTCACCTAAAAATTGTCTATTCATATCCTTTGACCTTTTAGCGATTGGAAAGTGGTTTGAATTCTTATAAATTTGAGTCAATTCTCTATATATTTTAGAAATGAAGGTCATAGTCTATATAGTTCAGGATGGTGGGGAACAAACAACTTCAGACTTCTTTCCTTCTCTAGAAATCCATTCAAGTGTAGCATTTTATGGGGTAAGTCCTCCATATTTTACTTTGGAAACTTTGGGAAAAGCACATCAGTGCTTTTAGACCCCAACACGAAGAACACAAACCCGTGAATCCCTTCACCAAAAAAAGGTTTAAATGTAATTCCTTGTCTTATCTCCAAAATCAGTCTACAAATGCCTTAAAATTATTCCCAGACCCTCTCTAACTCTGACCTAAACTGACCTCTGTGAGTGATGGGAATAGAGGCAGCTTAGCAGTGGATCTTGGCTGGAAAGAAATTCATGAAAATCCAAGTGTCCATAGCTTTTGAAACTCCACCTTGGACTTTCGATTTGGTTTTTTTATTGGTTTGGTGTTTATGCCTTTTTTATAAGGCACAGCTCTACCAACTTCAGTCTGTAAGTCATGAATCTTTGAATGACTCGGCTTGTTGCAGGTTTAAGAGTGTGGGTTGCCAGGGAGGGCCCCATGAGCAATTTCCTCTAATTTTTCTGAAGGTGGAGGAGGAAGTCAGTATGACATGCTTGTTGATGGGGCCTTCTGCCACAAGTGAAACGAACAGAAGAAATCAACTTTCTCACAATGGAAAAAGTGACATTATGTGGGATTTCTGATGACATTACAACATTTTTTTAAAAAAGCATATCATACAATTCAGAAGCCCCATAATACATTATCTAAATGACTTGGTTTCATTCAGTGTCACTGAAAGTAACAACTCCTTGAATAATGAGTAAGTGCTGAGGCAGAGGAGAAAGAGGCAGTGGGAGAACAAATCCATACATTAATTCCAAGTTAATTTGATCTGAATTTGATACAAGTTTATATGTCTACATGGCTAAGGCAACATCCGGGCAGCCTGGTTCTCACTACAAATCTTTATATCCTGAGGCAGAGCAGAGAGGACAGCGGTGGTGGGCAGTAATCAATCGATCAGCTAGAGAGTAGGTGTATCTGTATTGAGGAACAGCAGGAAGGCCCTGAGACTTGGGGGGGCTGAGTAAAATGTGAGACCACCAGAGATGCAGAAAAGGTTACAAAGGACTTTAAAAGAGAGGATTTTCTGTTTGATACTGGATGGAATAGGGAGACACTAGAATTTACTGAATATAGAAGTAATATGATCAGGCCCATTTCTTGGGTTGATTAATTTGGCAGCTGGGTGGGAGACAAACTGGAGTGAGGCAGGGGAACCCATCAGCAGGGGAGGGCAACAGGAATGAAGTGTGAGGAGGAAAGGGAGCCTGTGCAAGAAATGTTGGAAAGGTAGAAGTGACAATTTGACAAGTGATTGGATATGTGGGGAGGAGGGTTTGAGAGAAAAGGAGTGAGACATGGAGGTTGACACTGTGTAAGCTTAGGTGACTGGAAAGGTCACCTTTAACCTTGTTGGAAATCTAAAGTGTGTTAGTCCCCTTTACCTCATAGTAAGAAAAACAGAAGAAGATGGCAAAATGTTTATGGCTAAGAATCTCCTCAACTTTTCCTTTCTTTTTGGTGAGGGCACAGCTAGGGGCTTCTCTCAGGACATCAGGGCCTGGTGGCTCTCCAACTTTGTGGACTTCGGGCACAGTTCTAGGAGGGAGGGGAAGCCAGCCCCAGAAAGCCCCTCTCCTCTCCTTTAGTCATTCTCTCTCCACAGTCATCTCAATATTTTTAGGAAAATGAAGTGTTTCCAGTCCCCCCTTCCTTGGGAAGCCTTCCAGTCTTCAGTCCCTTCCTTCTGAGATTACCTTCTATCCTCTGTGTATCTTGCAGGTACATAGTTATTAGATTGATGACTCCTTCATTAGACATGCAAACTGGAGGCCAGGGACCTGGGACTTTTTTTTATCTAAGCTGGGCATCCAGCCTGGGATTCAGAAAGAGCCTCGCATATCATAATTTCTTAATAAATTTTTGTCAACTGACTGATTCAGAAAAGATTTGAGAACTCCTGGTATAGAAAAATTGAAGGGAATGTAGGACTCCAGGACATAACCTAGAAATTAGTTGGGTTTTTTTTGTTGTTGTTTTAAAATTAAATTCCTTTTAAAATCCTGCATTTATTTTGTGTAATAAAAGAAAATTTATAAGAGCTCTAATTAGTTTAAGACTTTGATTAGTGAGAGTTTTGTTGTACTTTTAAACTTCAATTCCCATCTACAGAAGTTAATGAATTATAGACAACAGAAGGAGCAGCTTACTCGTGCTGTATGTTAGCCTGGTAGGAAAAGTCAGCACAGATGGTTTAGAGCAAAGGGATCCAACTCGCAAGCTTGCACCACTGCCTTTCCCAAACCATATTTTAAAAGTTATTGGGAAATGTTTAACAAAATAAATAAAATTATGATGTAATACAGGTAATGTTGATGTTAATTTGTGGTTTTCTAAGGCAATATGAAGCCAGCAAAGATCAGGATTTTTTCAGTTTAATATCACTGGTTTAGAGGCAGAATAAAAGTGGCTAATTTTTTCTCAGTAATATTTTATTTTTCCAATTACATGTAAAGATAGTTTTTTCAGCATTTGTTTTTGTAAGACTTTTGAGTTCCAAATTTTTCTCCTTCCCTTCCTTCCCTTTCCCCCTCCCCCTGCTAGCAAGCAATCTGATATAGGTTAAATATGTGCAGTTCTTTTAAACCTATTTCTATATTAGTTACATCATGAAAGAAAAATCAGAACAAAAGGGGGAAAAAAAAAACCACGAGAAAGAAAAGTAAACCAAAAAAAAAAAAAAAAGTGAAAATCGTATGCTTCACTCTTTATTCAGTCTCCATAATTCTCTTTCCAAAGTGTGGATGACATTTTCTATCCCAAGTCTATTGGAATTGGCTTGGATCACTACTAAGAGAAGAGCTAAGTCTGTCATGGTTGATCATCACACAATGTTGCTGTTACTGTGCACAATCTCCTCTTGGTTCTGCTCACTTCACTCAGCATCAATTCATGTAAGTCTTTCCAGGCTTTTCTGAAATCATCCTGCTCATCATTTCTTATAAAACATAATTATAACTTTTATTCATCCATCCTCCAATTGATGGGCATCCCTTCAGTTTCCAATTCCTAGCCACTACAAAAAGAGCTGCCACAAACGCCCTTTTCCCTCTTTGGGATACAAACCCAGTAGTTACAAAGTGGCTACTTTTTAAAAGGAAACAAACTATCCCAAAGTAAAGGAATAATTTTAGAAATGATTAAGATTCAATAAAAAATTGAGACAGTAAAATATGACCTGAAAATGGACAAGACCAACTCTTAAGCTACCCTCAGGATTTTATTTTCTTTAATTGAAAAATAGTTAATATGGTTATTGTTAAGTAGGACATGAGTTTTGTTTTAATTAACATAATAATTCCTCTGAGGACAATTATAATCACATGATATCTTATATTCTTGTTCTCTTACTGTAGTGACAATTTAATTGCACATCTTATTGGGAGATAAAGTTCTATATTATTAATGCATAATGAATTCCTCTTACAGTACCTCCTCCTGAAGCGGAGGTAACCCAGGGTTATAAGAGGTAGTACCGGTGGAACACAAATAGGGGTGGGAAGAGCATCGGCCATAGAGCCCCAAAATCTTAGTGACCAGAGAGAGAAGCAAGCTGCTTATTCTCTCTAGAAAGTAATTTCTTTCTCAGCAAAATAACTAAGATGACCTTTGAGCTTCCTTTCAACTCTAAAGACTATAATGAAGTGATCCTTTTAGTAATGAATCTTATGCTTCTGAGTTTACCAAATCCAACCACCCTGGAAAGACCAGCCCAGGCCAGCAGTGGGCTATATAGGTCAGGCCCCCGAGGGCCAGCTGGAAATTCTTCATTACGAAGTTGGTCGTCCTGGGATGATTCATTCGGAGGGCTTTATGAAACCCTCACTGTGTGCCTGGCACCGTGCAGACCATCTCTGCTCTCAAAAAGCTGTGGCCCCACAGCTCATAAAGTGAGACGGAGTAGTAATTGTCTTGTAGAGTGCATATCCATGCCAGTAAAAGTCCCGGACCCTAACAGAAAAGCATGGCTTTTTTGCGATATTTAAAGTGGGCAGATTTTAGAGATAATAGGGGAAAGCCTCATGTAGTTAGAGGAATTAGGGATACAAAAAAAATTAATTATATTCAGCCCCCAGAGTGTGAATAAGAAAAACCATTAATAAAACTAGAAAAGGACAACTCACTTACCATTTTGAGAATAAATAAATATAAGGAATAAAACCAAAGACAAAACAAAAGTTGGTGTGCTCCAGTACTTTTGTGGCAGCAGTGAGCTAGAACCAAGGCCATTTCCCATCCCTGTAGTGAAACAAATGATGGCACATGAAGGATATGGGATGTCAGCCAGGCATCAGAAGCAGTGAATATGAAGGCTACAGAGGATGGGGAGGATGAACCGATGCAAAGTGAATCAAGCAGAACCTGTAAAACAGTATGCACGGTGACTACAGCAATGTAAATGTAAATTAAGAACCACAAAAATCAAAACCAAACTCTACACTGGTCAAGCTTGAGCCCAGGGAACCTACCACAGCCTACGGCTCCTACCTGTCTTTCCATTATTTGGGGGGCTACGCAGGTGCAAAATATCTTATGCTGTTAGATTTGATTATTGTGTTAGTTAATCTTTCTAAAACACTTTCCCCCTCTTTCTTTTTTATTATTTGATATAAAAGATGCTGGGGGGTAGGAGGCTGTGGGGATGTAACGGGAAATGAAAATGATATAAAGGCAAAAGATATCAATAAAAATATTCGTAAAGCAAAGGGGAAAAATAACATCTCATTTCCCAATCTCTTCATTTATTTTATTATCATCTGCCTATGATTCCCTTCCATATAGACTTCCATGGCCAGTTAATTTACCTCTTTCTGTTGGAAAGAATTTGCATAATCATCAGACAGTAGCCCATCTATCTAGTTGTGGTTCATTTATAGATAGCGTTTTTTGCCAAATTCTGTCATGTCAGATTGCTTGTGGTGTTCCCAGAAATAGTGAGCAGAGTGGATTTGTGGATCTCTGTCCACAGACAGCAGACTGATTTATGTAGTACTTGGCCAGCAGTTGAAAATTTCATTTGGAGCTGCAGCCTCCGACACCAGCACAATATACAAAAGAGGAAAAGCTCAGGGAGAACTAGGAAGGCTGATGCCTCTTAGAGTGACCAGGTTATCCTCGTCCAGCCCTTCAGACCCCAGGCAGCTCCCAGCCCAGCCCCGCAAGCAATACAGGGGACTTGCCCAAACCAGTCAGCCCACAGCCTGGGTCTGGCTCGGGCCCTTCTCATCTCCTGCCCCTGGTTAAACTTCTAGTGGCTGGGCCCAGACAACAGAAGTAGAACCTGCTGGTCCTAAGGGCCCCTGCTTCTCTCTGACCTCAGTGCTTCTGTCGTTTGCGTGGTGAGCCACCATATAAGCCTGATCCCGCTTCCATATGGAGTGACATTCAGGGTCGGTCTCCATGGTGGTACCAGCATCCAGCAGCCCTTCCCATTGTAATTTTCTGCTATGATCCAGCTGGGCTCAAGGGGCTAAATGACTGGAGCTTGAAGCCTCGGCCCTCAGGGTTCTGAGTCAAGCACACAAGACTCTGGGCTTGCAGGAAGAGCACACTTTGTCCTCCCGTCCTCCTGCCATGGGAATCCTTCGCTTCCTCCCGCCATTTCTAAAGATCTCATTCAGTTCAACAGAAATCCAGCACCACCATGTGGTACCCCGCCCTTCCTTCTTCCCGCCTTACATATTCCTTGGGCCTTCCTCATTGGTCATTCTGTGATCCCATCATCTGTCTGTCATTTCTTGCTTGGTTAAGAATTCCGGAAGGCTTTGGCCACATGACAGCAACTTCATGGCTGCCTTCCTTTTAAGGCCAGCTCTCTAGCAGGCGACATTTAAAAAAAACAAAACCAAAACATTTTTCTGAAGAAACCTGAGCCAGAGAAAGAACGTACCTCAGCATCACTGTTCTATCAATCATGTCCTTGTGGCCGGGGGCCAGACACCCCAGGCCCAGTACCCCGATCTCCTCTGGCTTCTGCCCCCCACTGGCAGAGTGGCAAGGAGGCGAAGTCTGTGACTCCCCAGACTCGTCGGTTCCAAACACTGACATGCTTTCTCCCTGCCCGTGAGTGTCCACCCCAGTCGGTCAGCAGCCAGGACTCAGACTTCTGAGAAGTGGCAGGTGCACAGTGCGCATCCCCTCCACGCCGTTATTGCTCCCAAAGGCCTTTCATGCAATCCTATCCTTTTTTCTCATTTTTTTCAACCAAAGCCCTTGGCCAAGGGAAGGAACGACCAAAAAAATACAAGAAAACCTATCCTTGTTCCTATATCAAGCTGAACATGATAGAACAGGCAGATACAGAGACTGCAGGGGGCAACTAATTCCCCAAGTTTGTCGAGGCCTAGGTGGTGACTTTGAGAATTTAACCTGGGTCCTCTATGGCAAGTTCCAATGATTATACCTTTTGAGGCAATGATTGCAAAGTCTAGGAAAGTTTCCACAAAATAAATATCGACATAGAGAGCCCGATAGTGTTATTCTTCAGTTGAAAGTGATGATTAATTCTGTTTGATACAGAATGTTCCCCAAGTCTGACAGGGCCAAGCCTGGGTGGTCGGGGTAGTAGGAAATGAAAGGCTGTAAATCTCCTGGGAAGCTCTCCACAGGTCACCGGACTACTGCTTTTCCATTAACCTTTACCTCCTGGGCAGCACAGGCCCGGGAAGAGGCAGAGAGTCAAGTTCCACAACAGTTTCTCATTTGTCATCTGCTCTTGGCCAAGCTCCCTATCTCGGATGATAGCTGCAGCTCATATTTCCCAGATTCCTTGACCCCCTTTATTCCTGAATGCAGGACTTCTCTCCACCTTGAGTGTCTGCCCAGTCCATGGTTCTGGCTTTAGAACCCTGGCTTCCTAATCTTGCCAGTACCAGAAGCGAGAGAGGGAGCACTGAAGGCCTTCCACATTCTCCTCCGTTCTCTCCTTCCCTCCCTCTCTTTCTCTTTCTCCCTCTCTCTCTCTCTTTCTCTCTCGCTCTCTTGCTCTCGCTTTCTCTCCCTCTCTTCCATCTTACTTTCTCTGTCTCTGTCTCTCTCTGCTACATTAATGTAATCTGCAGGAATGGAAATAAGTTGTCCATTTTAAAGATCCCTAATAAAACAACACTGAGATAGACTGGCTTTTTTTTCTCCTTCTAATCATCCCTAATTGGGTCCGGGGGCTTTCGTTGATTTGATGGCAATGTAACCGATTCTGGACTATAAGCAACACAACATTTGGCATAATTCAGTTCATTACCTGAGTATTTAAAGGAAAGCATAGAATACATAGACTTATTTAAGGATATCATCCCAGGAGGGAACATCATAGACCACAGAAGTGTCTTTTGTCTGAAATAGGAAATAAGAGTTAATGCACGCCCGGTCTGACTCAGCGTCACGCTATTTCCAATGTTCTGGCATGATACCTAATGCATTCCCTTTCATTCGTGCTCTAGGTTTTCTGTCCCAGCTGGTTGCTGACCGGCCCTTGACCGAGTGCATCCGCGCAGGCCACTATGCTGCCAGCATCATCATTAAGCGCTCTGGTTGTACCTTCCCAGAGAAGCCAGACTTCCATTAATGAGCACAAGGAAGAGCTCAGATGGAAAGCCCGTGCCCAGATTGGTTCCCGCTCATCTCCTGCATCACAGCTTCCATACTCATCTTACTAGAGAAGAACCTTTTCCTATTACAATGATACATACTCTTAATTTAGGGGGTACGATGCTTAAATAGAAGCTTTATTCTCTCATCAACTTGAAAAAGTGGTATTATTTACGTAATTTAGTAGTCATTCAAATGTCAGTTCCTTAAACAGTGTTACATTTCATCTTAATCATTTTCAATTACTTTGTAAATTCATATGTGTCTAGGAAACTGGCTAATTTTTTTAAACTTCTGCTTTGAACACAGACAGTTTCATAATTTCATAGATATAAAAATGTATCAAATCCTAACATCAATTTAGGCTTTTTATATGGGTATATTTAATTTAGGAGCATATATTAAAATTAAGGTACAGAAATATTTATGCTAAGCTTCTTACCAAGATATGCCAAATAGTCTCTTCAATGCACACTTCAAGTATATCATGAATTTTGGGTAATTTAACAATTTGCCAAATTTTAGATTATATTAAAATATTCAAATCATAACCTGATACTTCCTGATGGTACTATGTAATTTGATACTGATAAAATAAATCTTGTCAGATATGAATTCTATCTTTCTTTCCTTGCTTTGCTGTCAGTAATTAAGGGGGGAAAGAAAGAGGGTCATTTTTCACTGGAGACTGTATTTGGACACTAAAGGAAAGGGATGGGCCAATAAGAAAATTCTGCATTTGATTCCGGAGCTTTGTATACCCAATAAGATATTATCACATCTTTAAGAACATGGTTTAGGGATCAAAGTTTCTAAAAAGGCCATCCTAAACAAAAGAAAGGTACTAAGATGAGGCGCAGTTAGAAAGAAATCCAGATTTATCCCTATTACACTGTTGATTCATGTTGAATAAAGCATCCACTGAAACCCATAGATCTTTTTCAGGAAACTTCATACTCAACAACAAAAAATTTATTACACACCAGCATTATACATAACCCTATACTGGGCAGTGAGGATACAAAGATGATGAAAAAAATAAATAAATAAATTACAGAGTTCAAAGACAGACAGATACTCTGTGAAAATTTGAGAAGAGAGAAGTCATGGTGCACTGAGGAGGAGGCTTTGTGGAAGAGGTGATCTAGGGCTGAGGGTCTGTAAAAGGCAGAAGTGGAAGAAGGGATCCAGGATAGAGGACAGTGGCTTCTTGAGTGAGTCGGCTGCCAGTTATCATGATCACAAAGCCAAGAATTTCAGAGTTGGAAGGAGGAGCTGGTTATTGGGGAAGACAGGTCTATCTCGTTCAGAAAGAATCTTCACCATGACGTCCTCAACACACTGTGAAAATGTCTGCATTAATCTGAGAGGTGGCGCAGTGGATAGAGCACCAGCCCTGAAGTCAGGAGGACCTGGGCTCAAATATGACCTCAGATACTTAACACTTGCTGGCTGTGTGACCCTGGGTAAGTCACTTAACCCCAATTGCCTCAGCAAAAAAAACAAAACAATATGAATTTATCCACTTCAGTACACCATTGTCCTCACCTAGCACCTTCTCCACAAAGCTTTCCCTGATCCCTCTGGATGCTAGCACCTGCCCCCAACCCAAATCACCTTGCTACTAATTTTTTGGTCGATTTTGTACATAAATGCACATGTATTTTCATACAACATACACGTGTGCATACACTCTGATAGAATGTAATGTTTCCTGAGGACAGCGGCCATCTCACTTTTGTCTTTGTATCTGCAGTGCTTGATAGTGCCTGGTTTATAGTGGGTGCTTAACAAATGCTGATTGATTAGGGGATTCATTGGTCATCATAGCAGCTCCTTATTCACCTTGTGGGTTCTTTCCTTTCCCGTCTAAAGGTCCTTCTCCTTGACAGAGAGGATAGAATCAAAATTAGAATGAACATTTCCTCATCCTTTCTAGCACCAGCTGTTGTCCCATCCACTCGAGCACCGGCTTCTCAGGCTTAGTTTGGACAGCCACATGGATCTCTACAAACATTCTCATTCTTCTTCATCAAAATAATTTCTTTTTTGTGTCTTAAGAAGTTCATTCCCAAGAGTTCTCTCTCCTTTTTAGGCTGACTTCCTTTGTGGAAGGTGGGATTCTACTTATCCTTCCTCTGAACCCTAAACCTTGGAAAATCTTTTCCAAAATACTGAATGTATATTAGATTACTCCTGTCTTTTCTTTGCCAGCATCTCCAGGACAGGGACACTGTTGTTGATAAGGTCTACTTTGTGCCTGGTACTCTGTGCCAGTCCCTGCACTCTGGGAGTTTATGTTCTACCAGCTATTTATTGAGCTCCGTTGTGTGTCCAGCTCTGTGCAGGGCACTGTAGGAGCCCTGAAGAAATATATCAGTCTTCCTTTAGGGAGTTAACAGTTAAGGAGAAGTCAGTGAACACTGAAGATCACAGAAACTAATGGATTCACTTGCTCACTTAGCACCACGGCTCCTCCAAACCGTTTCTTCATTTCTCCTTAAACTTCACAAATGAAGCAATTCCCCAAGAGCTCCTCCTTCTCCCCCATTGATTGTACATCTCCCCTTTCTCCTCATTCAGCCCTATCTCACATGAAGAGGTAGTCCTTCTCCTCGCCAAGCCATGTGGACCTTTGATCCCATAATGCCAAGTTTTCTTCAGGAGGTTGGTCCCTTTGTCACCTTTATTCTCTCCCTAATCTTTAATTTCTCCTTGCTGGCAGCTGCTTCTCTGGCACCTACAAACATACCTGGCCTTAAAAACAAAACCAACCTGCTCCCTTGGCCCCAGCCGCTCTCCTACGTCCTCCCCCTTTCACGGATGCTTCCCCTTCCTTTCCTCTCATTCTCTTCTTAATTTCCTGAAGTCTGGCTTGTCCCAGGTTACAGGGACACTGCCTAATTTGATGGCCTTTCCCCACTTCTCAGCCTTCCTGATCCCTTCCCGATCTCTGTGCAGCCTTTGACTCTTTTTTTTTTTTCATTTTATTAAAGCTTTTTATTACAAAACATATGTATGGGTAATTTTTTTTTAATTTTATTTTATTTGCATAACATATGTGTGGGTAATTCTTCAACAATAACTCTTACATAGCTTTCCGTTACAAATTTTTCCCCCCAACTCCCCACCCCTCCCCTAGATGGCAGGATATCCACTACATGTTAATTATGTTAAAATATTGGCAAATCGAATATATGTTGTATGGGTAATTTTTCAACATTGACTTTTACAAAGCTTTCTGTTACAAATTTTTCCCTCCTAGTCCCCACCCCTCCCCTAGATGGGCAGCCTTTGACTCTCGAACACTTTCTTCTCCATATTCTCTTCTCTCAAGGTTTTCTCCCTGCATGTCTAACAGCTCCTCCATTTTCCCAGAACAATCTACCAACCATGAACTTGGTGTATCCTGGACCCTCTCCCCCATACCCTCTCCCTTGGTGAGATCACCAAGTCCTGAGAATACAAATCTTCTCTACGAAGATGATTCTCATTTCTGTTTATCCAGCCACGACCTCCCCCCTTACCTTCAACCTTGCATTTCTAAGTGGTTTTTGAGTACATCTTAAATTTATTTATTTGTTTTTACTGTTTTTTGAAGCTTTTTATTTTCAAAACATATGCAGGGATAATTTCTCAACATTGACCTTTGCAAAACTTTGTGTTCCAAATTTCCCCCCCTTCCCCTACCCCCTCCTCTAGATGGCAAGTAATCCAATATATGTTAAACATGGTAAAAATATATGTAAATCCAATATAGGCATTCATATTTATACAATTATCATGCCTCACAAGAAGAATCAGATCAAAGAGGAAAAAAAATAAGAAAGAAAAGAAAATCCAAGCAAACAACAACAAAAAGAGTGAGAATGCTATGTTGTGATCCACCCTCAGTTCCCACGGGTCTCTCTGGGTATAGATGGGCCTCTCTCTCCATCATAAAATCATTGGAACTGGTCTCAATCATCTCATTGCTGAAAAGAGCCACATCCATCAGAATTGATTATCCTATAATCTTGCTGTTGCTGTATACAATGTTCTGGTTCTGCTCAGCACATCTTAGATTTAATGCATTCAAAGCTGAACTTTCTTTCCCTTTCTGCACTTCCCCCTTCCATCCATGACACCCCACCATCCTCCCAGTCTTGCAGCCTGGGATCCTCCTTCTGGGCTGAGTCTTCCCCAACTCCTTTCTCATATATATTCACCTCCATATCTGTCACCAAGCTCTGACACTGCAGCTTCTCACATCTCTTATCTGTCTCCTTCTGTCACCACTCTCCTGGTACAGACTCATTATCTCATACCGGACTACTGCAGGAGAGCCCTAGAAGGTTTCTTTGCCTCCAGCTTCCCTCCACTCCAGTTGACCCTCCACTGAATCACCAAGGTCATGTTGCTAGGGCCACTCATACCCCCGTACCCCTTCCCATTTAGTATACTCCAGTGGCTCCCAAGGATCTCCAGAGTCAAACACAGCCCTCTCCAATTGGCTTTAAAGCCCTTTACATCAGTAAATTATTTTCTAGGTGGATTGGGGTCAAGATAGCTGAGTGAGAAGAAGCATTTTTATTTAGCTCTCCCAGCGTACCTCCCCCATAATGACCTAGAAAATGCACAAAACTGATCTGGAAAGTTCCCTCCTCCCTGCCAAACAAGTCACAGTGAGTTTCTTTTTCAGACCATAATTGCTTGAGGAGTAGGACAGAGAGGTTTGCAGACACTGGCCAGGAATTTGTGTGGTGGCAACAGCAGCAAACAGTCCAGTGCTCAGGGATGGAGAGAGGACCAAGATAACCAGAACAGGAAAGAGATCCCAGGGATCCCTGGCCTAGCCCTGGTTGCAGGACCAAGCACAGTCTAACAGAGCTCCTGGTCAGAGACTCGGGGGGGAAAGGGGCGGTCATGAGTAAGGGCAGTTCCTGGAGCATGGAACAAGGAATAGTTCCAGAATTGTAGTTGTGGGCTGTGAGCCCCGCTCAGTGTGTGAAGTAGATAACCAGGGCAAGGGTCCTAGACCAAAGAAGGGCCAGTCACTCGGACCCTGCAGAACCTCCCAGCCAATAATGACCGAGTCCAGCAATAAAACCTAATTATGAACAAGCCAAGAAAAACAAGACTAAACGATGATCAATTCTGATGGACATGGCTCTCTTCAACAATGAGATGTTTCAAACTAGTTCCATTTGTTCAGTGATAAAGAAAGCCATCTACACCCAGGGAGAGGCCTGTGAGATCTGAGTGTGGACCACAATATAGCATTTTCACGCTTTCTATTGATGTTTGCTTGCATTTTGTTTTCCTTCTCAGGTTTTTTTTTCTTTCTAGATCTGATTTTTCTTGTGCAGCAAGATAACTGTATAAATATGTATACATATTTTTGATTTGTCATATATTTTAACGTAATTAACATGTATTAGACTACCTGCCATCTAGACGAGGGAATGAGGGGAAGGAGGGAAAATTTTATAACAAAGCTTTGCAAGGGTCAGTGATGAAAAATTACCCTTGCATATGTTTTGCAAATAAAAAGCTTTAATAAAAAGAAGGAAGAAGAAGAAGGTGCTGGTAATTTAAAAAAAAAAAAATGAACAAGCCAAGAGATTCGAACCACAAGTGAAAAGATTTCTCTTTGGCTCAGGCCAATTTGGAACACTAAAAACTTTCAGGTCCCCACACTGAGCTGTGAAAGCAACAAAAAGAAGTGAAAGGACATAAGCTGAGACCAAGCATCCCCCAGCAATCAGCACTAACATCATGTTCAAAATCTAGAAGCAGGCTGGAAGAATGAGCAAGACAAAAATAACCCTGATCATAAAAAGCTCCTATGGTGACAGGGAAGCTCAAGACATGAACACAGAAGAAGAGGAAAATAACTTCAAAAATATCTATAAGGAAAGCCTCAAAGAAAAGTGGGCCAAGCCCCTCAAGAATTCCTAGAAGAATGAGAGTTGTGGTTTTTTTAAGGAGCAAATATATATATATATATACACATATATATATTTTTAAATGAGAGCTGTGAAAAAAAGATATGAAAAGAGAATCAAGTTTGATGAAAAGAGAATTAAGTTTGAAAAAAAAAAACACAAATCTTACTGAGGAAAATAATATCTTGAAAATTAGATGGCCAAGAAATAGTAAATGCATTTGTTCAGATCATAATGCAAAAAAAAAAAAAAAAAATCACATGCAATATAAGGCCAGGAGAAAATAGACCAAAAGTTAATTGGAAATTAAATAACCTAATCCTAAAGAATGAATGGGTGAAAGAGTAAATCATAGACACAAACAATAATTTTATCCAGGAGAATAACAATAATGAGACAACATACCAAAATTTGTGGGATACAGCTAAAGCAGTTATAAGGGGTAATTTTATATCTCTAGATGCTTACTTGCATAAAATAGAGAAAATCAATGAATTGGACTTACAATTTAAAAAACTAGAAAAAAGATTAAATTAAAAACCCTCAATTAAATACCAAATTGGAAATTCTGAAAATAAAAGGGGAGATTAATAAAATTGAAAATAAGAAAACTATTGAATTAGTAAATAAAACTAAGAGTTGGCTTTATGAAAAAAAACCAAAATAGATAAGCCTTTAGTTAATTTGATTAGAAAAAGGAAAGAGGAAAATCAAATTGTTAGTCTCAAAAATGAAAAGGGAGAACTTTCCACCAATAAAGAGGAAATTAGAGCAATAATTAGGAGTTACTTTGCTCAACTTTATGCCAATAAATTTGATTATCTAAATGAAATGGAGGAATAACTACAAAAATATAGATTGCCCAGGTGGAAGAGGCGCCTGAAAGAGGAAATAAAGAGGAAATAAATTATTTAAATAGCCCCATATTAGAAAAAGAAATAGAACAAGCTATTAACCAACTCCATAAGAAAAAATCTCCAGGGCCAGATGGATTTACATGTGAATTCTACCAAATATTCAAAGAACAATTAATTCCAATAGTATATAAACTATTTGAAAAAATAGGGAAAGAAGTTGTACTACCAAATTTCTTCTATGAGACCAATGTGCTGATAGCTAAACCAGGTAGGGTGAAAACAGAGAAAGAAAACTATAGACCAATTTCCCTAATGAATATTGGTGCAAAAATCTTAAATAAGATATTAGCAATGAGATTACAGAAAGTCATCCCCAGGATAGTACACTATGACCAAGTAGGATTTATACCAGGAATGCAGGGTTGGTTCAATATCAGGAAAACTATTAGCATAATCTATTATATTAATAACCAAACTAACAAAATCATACGATTATCTCAATAGATGCAGAAAAAAGCATTTGATAAAATCCAACACCCTTTCCTATTAGAAACACTGGAGAGTATAGGAATAAATGGGCTTTTCCTTAAAATGATTAGTAGCATCTACTTAAAATCATCAGCAAGCATCATATATAATGGAGACAAACTAGAACCATTCTCAATAAGATCAGGAGTGAAACAAGGCTGCCCACTGTCACCATTACTATTTAATATTGTATTAGAAATGTTAGCTTTGCCAGTAGGAGAAGAAAAAGAGATTAAAGGAATTAAAATAGGTAATGAGAAAACCACATTATCATTCTTTACAGATGATATGATGGTATACTTAGAGAACCCTAGAGACAACGAAAAAGTTACTAGAAACAATTCACAACTTTAGCAAAGTTGCAGGACACAAAATAAATCCACATAAATCAGCAGCATTTTTATATATTACCAACAAAGTTCAGCAGCAAGAGATACAAAAGGAAATTCCATTCCAAATAACAGATGACAGTATAAAATATTTGGGAATCTATCTGCCAAGGAAAAGTCAGAAACTATATGAACTAAACTACAAAACACTTTCCACACAAATAAAACCAGACCTAATCAATTGGAAAAACATAAAATGTCCATGGGTAGGCCGAGCAAATATAATAAAAATGATAATACTACCCAAACTAATTTATTTATTTAGTGCCATACCAATCAAACTCCCAAGAAATTATCTTACAGATCTAGAAAAAATAGTAGCAAAGTTCATTTGGAAAAACAAAAGGTCAAGAATTTCAAGGGAATTGGATAATGAGGGGTGGAGCCAAGATGGCGGAGTGAAAACGTGACTCTCTGTGTCCTCCTCTGAACTTCTCTCAAATCAACAATAAAATAAGCCTCGGAACTGATCCTTAAGTCAATAAATCCAGAAATATATGGACTAAGAAACTCTGCTTGCAGTTACCTCCAAAGAAGTTCATAACAGGTCTGTTTCACTCAGGCAGTGGGGTAAACAGTTTGCTGGGTGCAGTCCAGATCTGAGGGCAGAGAACTGGGTGGGACTCAGCTCAGCATGGCAGAAACTCCAAACTCCAAACACTTAGGGTGTATCTGAGGCACTTAGGACACTCTGCCCTGATTAGAGGCAGGTGTTCTGGTAGATTTGCCTTTATAAGGGTTAATTGGGCAAAGTCCTAGCCCGACCAGCCCAGCACCGGAAGTTAATTAGCGGAATTGCCCCAGGGCAAACTACCACAGCCGAGGCTTCTCTAGCCTTAAACAGACCCCCACAGCTGTCTAAAAAATGAGTAAGAAGCAAAAGAGAGCTCTCACCATAGACAGCTTCTATTGAGAGAAAGAAGGGCTGACCCTAGATCCTGAGGTTCCTGTAGACAAAGCAACTCCAGAAGAAGCCATCAAGGGAGATATAACCTGGTCCCCTTTTCAAAAGAATTTCAAGGGAATTAATGGAAAAAAAAATGCTGATGAGGGGGGCCTTGCAGTGCAAGATCTAAAATTATATTATAAAGCAGCAGTAATCAAAACCATTTGGTACTGGCTAAGAAATAGAGCAGTTGATCAGTGGCATAGGATAGGATCACAGGACAAACTAGGCAATAACTATAGCAATCTAGTGTTTGATAAACCCAAAGACCCCAGCTTCTGGGATAAGAACTCACTATTCGACAAAAACTGCTGGGAAAATTGGAAACTAGTATGGAAGAAATTAGGGCTTGACCCACACCTTGACCCACACCTAACACCACATACCAACATAAGATCTAAATGGGTTCATGATTTAGATATAAAGGATGATATTATAAGCAAATTAGAGAAACATAGGATAGTTTATTTCTCAGACCTGTGGAGAAGGAAGGAATTTGTGTCCAAAGAAGAACTGGAACTCTTAATTGAACACCAGATAGATAATTTTGATTATATTAAGTTTAAAAGTTTTTGTACAAAAAAAAAAAACCTAATGCAGACAAGATTAGGAGGGAAGCAATAAATTGGGAAATGATCTTTACATTTAAGGGTTCTGATAAAGGCCTCATTTCTAAAATATATAGAGAATTGTCTCATATTTATAAGAATTCAAGCCACTCTCCAATCGATAAATGGTCAAAGGATATGAATAGACAATTTTCAGATGATGAAATTAAAACTATTTCTAGTCATATGAAAAGGTGCTCCAAATCACTATTGATCAGAGAAATGCAAATTAAGACAACTCTGAGATACCACTACACACCTGTCAGATTGGCTAAGATGACAAGAAAAGATAATGATGAATGTTGGAGGGGGTGTGGGAAAACTGGGACACTGATACATTGTTGGTGGAACTGTGAACAGATCCAGCCATTCTGGAGAGCAATTTGGAGCTATACTCAAAAAGTTGTCAAACTGTGCATACCCTTTGACCCAGCAGTGTTTCTATTGGGTCTATATCCCAAAGAGATCTTAGAGGAGGGAAAGGGACCCACATGTGCAAGAATGTTTGTGGCAGCCCTTTTTGTAGTGGCTAGAAACTGGAAACTGAGTGGATGCCCATCAATTGGAGAATGGCTGAATAAATTATGGTATATGAATGTCATGGAATATTATTGTTCTGTAAGAAACGACCAGCAGGACGATTTCAGAGAGGCCTGGAGAGACTTACATGAAGTGATGCTGAGTGAAATCAGAACCAGGAGATCATTATTCACAGCAACAACAATACTATATGACGATCAATTCTGATGGACATGGCTCTCTTCAACAATGAGATGTTTCAAATCAGTTCCAATTATTCACTGAAGAAAGCCATATACACCCAGAGAGAGGGATGTGGAATGTGGACCACACCATAACATTTTCATACTCTCGATTGATGTTTGTTTGCATTGTGTTTCCTTTCTCTGATTTTTCTTTCTTGTAGATAGGATTTTTCTTGCACAACAATGATAAGTGTGGAAATATGTATATATAAATTCGATTTGTCAAGTATTTTAACATAATTAACATGTAGTGGATATCCTGCCATCTAGGGAAGGGGTGGGGAGTAGGGAGGAAAAATTTGTAACAGAAAGCTTTGTAAGGGTTAATGTTGAAGAATTACCCATACATGTCTTGCAAATAAAAAATAAATAAATTTTTAAAAAAAATTTCCCCTCTAGTCTCCACCCCTCCCCTCGATGGCAGGATATCCACTACATGTTAATTATGTTAAAATACTTGACAAATCGAATTTATATATACATAATTCCACACTTGTGCAAGAAAAATCATATCTACAAGAAAGAAGAATCAGAAAAAGGAAATACAATGCAAGAAAACATCCACAGAGAGCATGAAAATGTCATATTGTGGTCCACATTTCATATCCCTCTCTCTGGGTTTATATGGCTTTCTTCAGTGAACAATTGGAGGTGGTTTGAAACATTTCATTGTTGAAGAGAGCCACATCCTTCAGAATTGATCATCATATAGTATTATTGTTGCCGTGTATAATGATCTCCTGGTTCTGCTCATTTCACTCAGCATCAGTTCATGTAAGTCTCTCCAGGCCTCTCTGAAATCGTCCTGCTGGTCGTTTCTTACAGAACAATAATATTCCATAATATTCATATACCATAATTTATTCAGCCATTCTCCAATTGAGAAATAATATTTATTGAGTGCTTTAAAGTACTGTATCAGGGTCAACTGTCATTATTGGCTCCCAGGAGTGGTCGTTCAGAATGTTATCCTCTTCTCTTGGAGCACTAAACAACACTCATTCTGAGCAGAATTCTGAGTTTGTTTTAAAGAGGAGAGAAGAATGATAAGAAGGATGGGGTGAAACCAAAAGGAAAGGGGGAAACTAGTTCTTGCAACTAAAATCTTACTATAAGCAGACACCACTCCAGGTCTTGCCCTATATGGGGGTTAGTTCAAGCTGCTCAGTATTTACTCCCAACCCCCTATTTTCTGAACTGAAACCCAAGAATTTGAGTCTCCCCTAGAAGGAAAGGTATCAACCAGAGGAAGCTACATCAGTGTACTCCCTCTCACATCATGTACAAACAGGAATTATAAGCTCAATAAACTGTAGACCAGCAAATAGCCCAGATCTCTGGAGGATATTTGGGCCCTCTCTTGCCCTAGGGTAAGGAGAAGGGCATCAACCTTCCATGCTCCCAATGTAACAAGTCTTGACCATTCCTATATCAGTTTAGTTCTGCCCAGAGATTCTGGGTCAGCCTGCCTCTTTCTTCCAACCCTTCTCAAATCCAAGCACTATCAGTTCCCAGGGGACAGAATCTCCTCAAAAACCATAATGCCCAAGGTTAATTTCTTAAGAATAGCTATGGTGCTGTGGATTTTCCTATTCCAGACTAGCAACTAATGAAGAAAAACATGTTTTCAGACCTTGGGGGTGGAGGAGAGGGATAGGAAGGAAGAGAGTACTGGTCATTTGTGGCCACAGCAAACAAACTTTGGTGCTCTTTCATCACCCAGTCTGTATATGCATCTCTGCCTTTCAAATATCACTTCTTTTATGGCTATATGTCTGCCTTAAATAAAAAGCAGTACTTTATGGCTAGATGATATTATGTCCTTTTCTCAATATGAAGATTCTATTTATGTAGGCTACACACAGTAGATAAGCAGTCCATTGTGAATTCAGTTACTACTATACAAAATGCATATAAGTTTTACATGAGTCACTTTACTTTTTCTGATATTTTGATGTGGTTGAATTGAAGTGGCTAAAAACTAAAAATTAAAAAAGAAAGGGAAAAGAATGAATAGGAGAGCTTTAGGCTTCTGCTCAAATAGCTTTCAATGCTAAAGATATCTAGTTTCTGAAATTATTTTCCCAGTAATTTTTGTCAAATAGTAAATTCTTGTTCCAAAAACTTGGATCTTTCCAAGTGATTACAGTCACTTGCTATGATGTGTACACCATTGTGTACACCATAGGAGGCCCCTAGGTGGCTCAATGTATAAAGAGCTGAGCCTATAATTAGGAAGACCTGATTTCAAATCTGACCTCAGATTCTCACTAGCTGTAGGACCCTGGGCAAGTGACTTAACCTCTGCCTTAATCCCCTGGAGAAAGAAATGGTAAACCAGTATCTTTGCCATGAAAACCCCAAGGACAGAATTGGCAGGCTGTAGTTCATGGGGTCAAGAAGAACCAGATGTGACTAAACAACTGAAAAACAATTAACAAAATAGATAGTGAGCCTAGATGCAATCCTATTATGTTTAGATGATCGCAAAAGAGTAATGGAGGGATGAGGAAGAGGAATGTACTTGGAGAGAGAGAAAGAATGAGAAAAATGATCTCAAATAATGTGTGTAAGGAAGCATTTACATAATAGGACAGTATAAGAATGGGAGATACTAGAACCTCACTCAACTAAACTGATTAAAGGAGGGAAGAATACTCATGCTCACATAATAAAGTATAGATATTCCTCTTACCCAATAGGGAAATAGGAGAAAAGGGGAAAAAGAAAGGGTAAATAAGAGGGAGAATAGATTAAAGGAGGTGTTAGTCAGTCAGGAGCAAGATTCTTAAAGAGGAAGCAGAAAAAAAAAAAAAAAGGAAAAGTATAAGAATAGGACAGAAGGAAATCCAATTAGCAATCATAACTGTAAATATGAATGGGATGTACTTACTCATAAAATGGAAGACAATGGCACAACGAATTAGAAGCCAGAATCCAACAATATGTTGTTTATAAGAAAAACACTAGAAACAGAAAGATAACACACACAGTTAGTATAAGGGGTTAGAGGTTGAAATAAAAATTTCAAGAATAGCTCTCAAGATCTCAAAAATAGACCTAATTAAAAGGGATAAAAAGGAAAATCAGAAGGTACCCTAGAAAATGAATTAATATCACTACCTAAAATATATGCACCAAATGATGTAGCATCTAAATTCCCAAAGGAAAAATTAAATAAGTTGTAAGAAGAAATAAATAGTAAAACTATAATGGTTAATTGTTGTTGCTTAGGAGTTTCAGTTGTGTCTGACTTTTCATAACCCCATTTGGGATTTTCTTGGTGGAAATACTAGAGTGATTTGCCATTTCCTTCTCCAGCTCATTTTACATAGAAAGAAACTGAGGCAAATGGGGTTAAGTGACTTATTCATGGTCACACAGCTAATAAGTGTCTAAAGCCAGGTTTGAACTCAGGGAGGTGAATGAATCTCCCTGACTCCAGGCCTGGCGCTCTAGCCATTGTGTCATTTAGCTGCCCCAACTATAATAGTGGAAGGCTCAGTTTATCTCTTTTAAACTTAAAACAAATCTAACCAAAAAATATACAAGATAAATTTAAGGAAACAAAAAAACTTTTAAAAAATTTTAAATATAATAGACCTTTATAAAATACTGAATGGAAACAGAAAGGAGTATACCTGTTTGTTAGCTGTATATCACACATTCACAAAAATTGACCACTTAATAGGGCATATAAAACCATACAAATAAGTGCATAAAAGCTGAATTATTGAATGCAGCTTTTTCTGATCATAAGACAATAAAAATTACATTCAATAAAAGGCTTTTGAAACAGATTAAAAATTAATTAGAAATTTATTACCTTAATCCCAAAAAGCAGGTAGATAAAAGAACAACTCAAGGAAATCATCAACAAAAATAATGGCAACAATGAGACAATATACCAAAATCTGTAGGATGCTGCCAAACTAGTACTCAGGGAAAAAATTATGTCTCTAAACACATACAGTGAAAAGGAAAAACAGTAGAAAAAGAAAAACATGGACATTCAACTTAAAAAAAAAAACCCTAAAAAACTCAAAAATAAGCTTATTTAATTAAACACCAAAATAGGAATCCTGAAAATTAAAGAAGATATCTTAAAATTTTAATTTTTTAAAAAACTGAACTAATAAATAAAACTAAGAGCTGTGTGTGTGTGTGTGTGTGTGTGTGTGTGTGTTTTGTTTTGTTTTGTTTTAGGAAAAAACTATATAATAGATAAACCATTAGTTGATTTTATTATTAAAAGTAAGAAAACCAAATTACCAGTATCAAAAATGAAAAAAAATAAATTCACAACCAATGACAAATAAAAACAATTTTTAGGTGTCATTTTACCCAACTATAAGCCAATAAAACTGACAATCTACAATAAATGGACAAATATTTACAAAAATATAAATTGTCCATTTCAATAAAATTAGGAAATTGAAAACTTAAATGATCTTATCTTAGAAAAAGATATTGGACAAGACATAAATAAAACCCCAAAGGGAAAGGGGGAAGCCGAGGATCAGATAGATTTATTAAAAAATGCTAGTAAAGATTTAAAGAACAATTAATTCCAATGCTATATAAACTGGGGGAAAAATAGGCAAAAAAGAGGTCCTACCAAATTCCTTTGTAACATAAACTTAATACTTGTAACATATACCTAGACTTAAACAAGGGAGAATTCAAAACAGAGAAAGAAAACTATAGATTCATTTTGCTAATGAATATTGACGTAAACATTTTAAATCAAATGCTTAAATGCTTTAAACTAAAAACAAAGAGATTATAGCAACATGTTACAAAGATCTTAAAATATAACCAGTCTGGATTTATACCAAGAATGCAAAGCTGCTTTGATAATAGGAAAACTAATAAGAGACAATATTAATAACAAACATAAATATTTCAAAAGATGCTGAAAAAGGTTTTGACAAACACAACATTCATACATGTTTTAAGCGGGGGTGGGGGGAAGCAAACACTAGAAAGCATAAGAATAAGTGTATCTTTCCTTAAAATGATAAGTGGTAACTGTATAAAACCAAGAGCCAGAATCTTTATAATGAAATCAAGCTAAAAGCCTTTCCAATAAGAACCAGGAATAAAACAAAGATATCTATTATCACTATTATTTTTCAATATTGAACTAGAAATGGGGACTATAGCAATTTGATGATAAAAAGAAATTATCTATCAGCCAATAAAAAAACAAAACAATCACTTTTTTTTTTTTTTTTGCACATGATGAGATGGTTTACTTAGAGAATCCCAGAAAATCAACTAAAAAAATAACTGAAATAATTGACAACTTCGGCAAAATTGCAGGATATAAAATAAGCATTCACAAAATGATCTGCATTTCTGTATATTACCAACAAAATCCAGCACAAAGAGATAGATTCCATTTTAACTTACTAGAAATCACTTAAAACAATAGATATCTACCCATAAAGACATGCACATGAACTTTATGAATATAATTACAAAACACTCTTTAAACAAATAAAGGGTGATCTAAATAATTGGAGAAATGTTACTTTTAAGTAAGCTAAGCTAATATGATTAAAAATATTAAATAAATATCATTTATTTAATGCCATACCAAACAGATTATGAAAGGTCAGCTTTATCGAGCTGGGGGAAAAAAATCAACTGGAGGAACAAAAGGCCAATAATATAAAGGAAATTAATAGAAAAAAAAGTGAAGGCAAGGAAGAAAGGGATCTAATAGCACTTGATATCAAATGGCATTACAAATGTATAATTGTCAAAATTATTTGGTACTTGATGATAAATATAGAAGTTAATGAGTAGAATAAACCAAGTAGATCATATACAGAAGGAAACAAACACAAAAACTATTGGGAAAATTAGAAAACACTGGCAAAATACAGGTTATAAGTCAATATCTCACCCTGTAGATACTAAGATAAACACCAAACAAGTACATGATTTAGATATAAAAAGTGACATCATAAGCAAATTAGAGGAACAAGAAAAAAATGATTAGTCAGGTGTATGGTTAGGTTTGTGACCAAAAAAGAGATTCACAGGAGATAAAATGGGCAACTCTGACTAAAGATTTTGTACAAACAAAATCAATACAGATAAAATTAGAAGAAAAGTAGGAAAGTCAGAAAAAAAAATCTTTGCCGCATGTTCCTCTGATAAAAATCTCATTTTGAAGATATATAGGGAATTATCTCAAATTTATAAGATTAATAGCTATTCCTATCAAACTGTGCATACTCGTTGATCCAGCAGTGTCTCTACTAATCCTATGTCCCAAAGAGATCACAAAAAAGGGAAAAGGATCCACATGTGCAAAAATGTATTTAGCAGCCCTTTTTGTAGTGGCAAGGAACTGGAAACTGAGTGGATGCCCAGCAGTTGGAGAATGGCTGAATAAATTATGGTATATGAATGTTATGGAATATTATTGTTCTGTAAGAAACAATCAGCAGGATGATTTCAGGAAGGCCTGGAGAGACATGAACTAATCCTGAGTAGAACCAGAGATCATTATACACAGCAACAGTAAGATTATACAATGATCAGTTCTGAAGGATGTGGCTCTTCTCAACCGTGAAGTGATTCAGACCACTTCCAGTGTTCTAGTGATGAAGACAGCTATCTGCACCTAGAGAGACTACTGGGAACTAAGTGTGGATCACAACATAGTTTTCTCACTCCTTTTGTTATTTGCTTGCATTTTGTTTTCTTTCTCATTTTTTTCTTTTTGATTTGATTTTTCTTGTGCAGCATGAATTGCACATGTTTAACATATATTGGATTGCTTGCCATCTAGAGGAGGAGGTAGGAGGGAGAAGGAGAAAAATTTGAAACACAGGGTTTTATGAGGGTGTATGTTGAAAACTATCTTTGTGTGTATTTTGAAAATAAAAAACTATTATTAAAAAAAAAGAATAGCCATTCCCCATTTGATAAATGATCAAAGGCTATGAATAAGCAGTTTCCAAAGGAAGACATCTAAGTAATCATTTATCATGTGGAAAAATCTACTACTAAATAATTACTAATTCTAATTAATAATTAAGAGATATACAAATTAAAACAACTCTAGAAATATTATCTTACACCTTCCTAATTGACCAAGTTGACAAAAAAGGAAAATGAAAAATGCTAGAAGGTCTGTACAAAAATAAGTGTATGTTGATGAACTATGAACTCATCTCACCATTCTAGAAAGCTATTTGGAATTGTGCTTCAAAAGTTATTAAATTAGACACCGTTTTAGCCAACAATACCACTAAAAGATCTGTACTCCCCAAAAAATCATACAAAGGGAAAAGATTCATAGCTAGGAAAATATTTATAGTAGCTCTTTTTGTGATAGTATAAAATTGGAAACTTGAGAGAATGCCCAATAACAGGAATAGCTGAACAAGTTATGATATATGAACTTAATAGACTGTAACAAATGATGAAGGGGATGGTTTCAGAAAAAACTGAGAAGCCTTATATGAAATGATACTGAATAAAGTGAGCAGAACTAAGAATGTTGTAAGAACAATCAACTCTAAACACTCAGGAACTCTGATCAACACAATGACCAACCATAATTTCTTCTTTTCTTTTTTCTTTTTTGTTTGTTTATTAAAGCTTTTTATTTACAGAATATATTAGTAATTTCTCTACATTGACCTTTGCAAAATTTTTTGTTCCAAATTTTTCCCCTCCTTCCCCCCATCCCTTCCCCTAGATGACAGGTAATCTAATACATGTTAAATATGTTAAAATAAATGATAAATCCAATGTGTGTATACATATCTGTATAGTTACCTTGCTGTACAAGAAAAATTGGAAATCAGATCTAGAAAGAGAAAAAAAAAAAAACAACCTAAGAAGGAAAACAAAATGCAAGCATTCACAGAAAGCGTTAAAATGCTGTGTTGTGGTTCACACTCAGTTCCCTTAGGCCTCTCTCTAGATGTATATAACTATCTTCATCGCTGAACAATAGGAACTGGACCAACCATAATTTCAAAGAACTTGTGATGAAAACTCATGCTGTCAGCCTCCAGACAGAAAAGTGATGGACTTAAAGTCCAAATCAAAACATATTTTCTTTTTCTTTATGTTTTTTTTCTTTGTGTGTGTGTGTGTGTGTGTGTGTGTGTGTGTGTGTGTGTGTGTGTGTGAAGGGGGAATGATTAATGCTGGAATTTATTTTACACATCTATAGATATTTTTAATAGGTTTTATTCCTTTTCAATGGGCATGGGCAGGGGCAAAGGTGAGGAGAGGGAGAATTTGGAATTGAAAATAAAATATGAATTACATTATATTCATTATTAATTGGTCTGCTTTGGGCAAAGAGAAAATTCTAGCAGATGCTTGAGTAACTGAAGTCCCAACCATCATTACTATATCAAGCTCTAAACTGATATCTAGATTATGCTAGATTTGGGATCTATTTCCCAAACTCCTCATCTATTTTTTTTTCTGTCCAGATAGTATATACATAGCAAAATTGCTACTACTTTTTTTGATTTTTGCCATTGATTTTTGCCCCAATGATTTTTGCCCCAATGTTCTCTACTATATATCCTTCTTCTGGCTACTGGATTTTCTCAAATGATATTTTGTTTTACTATATAAAACTATCTTATCCCCAATCATTTTAATCTTTCTCTTTTTAATAAGATACCCATTCCAAGCCATAATTCAGTCATGGGTTTCATTCTACAAAGTCTCCATGATACTAATGAGTTCAAATTAATTTCTTTATGTTAGAACCTCTTTACTTTGGTCATTGTCTGTGCTTTGTGTATGTTTGTACATATATTTGAAGGGATGACTTTTACTGTTGGCTCCTTGAATTTCATCTCTTGTGAACATTTGGATATAGCTATTTTGGTAAATACAATAAGTGGGCAGCTATCTTCTCTTCCACCTGCCCCCACCTTTTCAGTTAAAGCCTTTTAAAATTAGATTTACAGGACACAAAGCAAATGCAGCTTTTGTTAGACATAATCCATCCCTGGGCCAAAATGAAGCAGCATGAGATAGTGGATACAAAGACTTACCTGGATGACCCACCAGGGTCTGGACTTCTCTTTCCTTATCTGAAAAAAAGGGAGTGGAGATGCTGGCCACTAAATTCTCATCCAGCTCCTAGAAAGCTGTGGATTTAAGAGTCAGAAGTCTTGGAAGCCCCAGTCACTGGAACACCTGGAACACTCTAGGCATGTATAGCCCATTCCCACATATAGTTTTTGAATGACTTTGGGGATGTTTGTGGATTATCAGCATGGTTCAGCCCTCAGAGAAACAAGTGTTTGGGATCCAAACCATAAGCAGCAGCAATATGGACTTATATCCTGCCCATTTTTCTCATCCCAAGGATGAGTTAGACCCTTGGGCAAAAAAAAAAAAAGTAGAAGATTTTATGTTTTTCTCTTGGCTTTAGTTTTTCCATCTGTGGACAGAGGATGTTTCTAAGCAGAGGGGTACAAGGGTAGAGTGCTTTGCTGGCAGTCAGATGCAGTTTTTAATCCCAAAATCTAGCACTAAGTAGCTGTGCAAAAGAGGATCTTGCTTAACCTCTCTGAACTTAACCTCATTCATCTGCAAAATGAAGGTTTCATGCTCCCAATCAGCTCTGTAATTCACCAATCTCATTTTTATCTCTTTGGATTAATGATAATAATAATTAGAATTGTAATGGTTTGTAAGGTTTGCAAAGCAATTTACAAAGATTATCTTGTTTAGCTTCACAACAACACTGGAAGGTAGGTAGTGTTATTATTATTATTCCCATTTAATCAATGAGGAAACTAAGACACAAGAGGATGTGTACGGTGCCAGGAGTCACACAGCTCCAAAGGGTCTAAGTTCAGATTTGGATTCAGCTTCCCAGCTCCAGAGCCAGTGCTCTTTCTATCCTGTTAATAGCATGGTACATCAGAAAGAAGACTGGATTTGGAGTCAGAGGGCCTGAATTCAAATTCCAGCTGTGCCAGACACTCGCTAGCTTTAGTCAGATGAATTATTTAGGTTCTCTGGGTCTCAGTTTTTCCATCTATAAAACGAATAAATTGCACTTGATGGGTCCCAATCCTCTTCTTGTGCTAAAGCTATAATCTTATGCTTAATTCTTGCTCTTTTCTCTAAATAGAACCCAGGGGAGAGAAAAGGAAAATGATTGGATTTCTCATTGTGACTTGTTCCATTAGGCTCGCTCATCCACCTTTAGATGCAGTATATCTTTAAAATTTGTATCCAATCTCTGTGAAAGAACTCAAAAAAAATTATTGATATGCTACCCACTATTATTTTTCTTGTTGGGTGGCCAGACAAAATCTCTCAATTGTATGATGTTATAGACTTTCCTTCTTTGAATGATCTCCAAACAGCCTTTATTTACTTTAGTTCTACAAAAGCTGTTATTTGTGACAAGCTGGAGAAGCAGGTAATGAGTTATATCTTTAACCCTTTCCAAAGGGAAGTGTATATATCATTAAAATGCTGTGCAAAGCATTCGATGCACACTCATGCTAAATTATTTGGATTGTTTGGATAGTAATAGAGAAAATATTGCTAGTAGCATAAGCATTAAAATATTTAACCTTCCCTGGACTCCTCTTCCTCCATCTCCCTTAGAGAATTCTGCCATTTGGTTCTTTTAACACCAGATAAAACTGTAAGACTCTAAGTTTAAGTGATTTCCATAATTAAAGGAAGAATGATATGGAACTCCCAAACCCCAGGAATAAACCGGGGCGGGGGGGACCCATCAAGATGGGGAGGACATAAATCAGGTCGAGGTTAACTGATGGGTGTGCTAAGGGGTGGCTACCTCAGGCCTGTGAAGACTTTCCCTGGAGGAATGGGCAGATGAGAACCATCTTTTCCAAAAGCCAAGAAGACAGCAGAATGGGGCTATGGAGCGCTTCCCCCCTGGTCAGACAGCAGAAATTCCAAACACCTGACCCCTTTGAGTGTACCCTGTGCCATAGTCAATGGTCCTGTTTTATGTCCTGCCACTGGACTTTGATATGATTGAAAAAGAGTCAGGCTGACAACTATGCAACTCTACCTCACTTAAATCCAATTAGTGACAATCAAGACATCACCCCAGCTATAACTACTTCTAATTTCAAATTCAAAAGAGAAGATAAGAAAACTTTTCTAAGATTTAGCTTTGGGATGAAACCATTGGTGTCTTTACAACATAAACCTAATAAATTTTAGACCAGCACTGGTTGTTCCATGCTATTTCCTCTCAGAGGATGACAATCCCTCTTTTCTTTGTGTAATTCTGCATAATCCTTGCTTCAGGTCCCCAGCAATAACTTGGGGACTTAGAAGTTCTAAGGACTTTTCATGTTCACCAAAAAATTTAATCCTCAGTGCAATTGCTCTTGTTTGGCCCCATTTGATCTTGATCTTGCTTACATATGCTTTTCTGGGACTGACCCCAGCTCAGTTCTGGAGGGCTGGTACCAACTGGGCAATTAGCAAAAGGAATAACCAGGTCAGCATAGATGGACCCTTAGTTATGTGACCTTAACAAATTCTTTAACCTCTATGTAAAATGAATATATGAACATTTGTCTCCTCCTACCACCATGGCTATAGTTTAGATAAAATAAAGTTTATGTGAAAGTACTTTGTAAAACTTGTTAAAGTCAAGTACTTAAATGGATTTGATTTTTAAGCTCATCAATTTGGATGTTCACTGGAACAGTTCAGGTTGCTGCCTATTCTGTGCTACTCGACCATATTTTCCCACAAGTTTGCCACTGGTGGGTAGGGATCCATTTATCATGTGGGGGATGTCGTAAGGATACCAATAGAGCATATGGGTGCCCATTGGTTATCCTTCTCTTTCACCACTTTTCAAGCCAATCTTCTTTTTAGGATTGCACATTTCTTCTTGGCCTCCTTTAACTCTGATTATTCAGAGCTCCTTGTTTGTTTTAGATTGCAGCCTGCTCACACCCTCCAACTGACGTCATTTGTCATTTTGAATTCTTCAGAGGCTTACTAGTCTCAAAGCTATCTAACTGTACTAGCAGATTACTGGTATTCAGAAGATGAACCTTTATTTCTGGGAGTTGAGAGTCATTTAAGGAGTTTTATAAAGAAAAACTGAAAATGGTCCCACGGCTCTATGTTTCCCCTTCTGCTTCTTTGGGATTTGCCATTATAACAATGGCAGAAAAGAGGAAGAGATAGTGATAAGAATCATAGTTCTTAGATTGTCCATAAAATTTTATTTCTAGATCTAAACTATTTTTATTATGCTTAGAAGAAATCAGCAGCCTTCGGGAGAATCGTAATATGCACAGATTTTCCTTTTGCTTTAATTAATTATACTTAAAAATCTCTCTATAGGGGAACTTTGGAGAAAGTTTATGTTCTTGGTCTTGTTAACTGATAGCAAGGGGATAAGTGGAGACAACTGGAAGAAGGAGAAACATCACAGCTGTAGAAACAATCTCTGCGCAGTTGACAGAATCCATACTGTAGTCAGGGATTCTGTAAAATATGGCACAGTGGAAAGAAAGAATGCTCCATTTGGAGTCCAAAGATTTGGATTCAAGATTGTACTATCTTCACTACCTAAGTGACTTTAAGGAAATCACCTCAGTCTTCATTTGTGGAACCAGGGGACTAGACAGGGTCTTTTGTAGTTCTGTGCAGTTCTAGGATTCTATTTGTGATCCCCAATTTTGAGGTCCAGTGATACTTAAAGAGTCTTCTATGTTAAAGACTTAAATTTCATGCTATCTTTTCCCTAAGCAAACTGGATAATTCAATACAATTCAGTTCAACAAATGTTTATAGTCTTATTGTGGCATTTTGCCAGGTACTGAAGATCCAAAAACAAAGAAACAATTACTGCCCTTAGGAAGCTTGTTTTACATCATCAATAGAACACACACACAGGATTGGTAATTGGATCCACACATTTAGAAATAATTTTCAAGTCCAGGAAAATGTCCATCCATATAGTATTTTCCTTTTTCTATCTTCCAGTTCATCTTGTCTTACTGCTGCCTGGAGGAAGGAAATGCAGACAAAAGCTAGCTTTCTAATCAAGTTCTATTTAAAGATTTGTCAATATTCATCATGTCTTATTGCTTCAAATCCTTAATCTTTCAAATGAAGTGAACTGCTCACAACAAACTCCACTATCCTCAAGCCAGAAAGAAGATGTTGGGAGGGAACAGAGAGAACAGAGTATTATAGAGAAAGAGTGATGAGAACTCTCTGCTGTTTGTTATTTTTTTAAGGATGGAAAACTGTTATTTCCTGTTTGGGAAATAAGACCCCCTCCTAAAATATCCTAAATGGATAATTCAAAGAGGAAACCTGTGTGAAAATGGCCAGTTCCAGAACTGTGTGTAATTAAGAGATTCCAGCAGGAGATGCTTGAATTCCAAATTGAGATGACATTAGTTGAGGATTTAAGTACAATCTTTCTGCAGAGGATTATAGTAAATCCCAGAGCCAAGGTGCTGGGGTCACAGATCTGTCCTGATGCTGCTCTGCAGCATCCATGTGATTGGCTTGCTAAATATAGCCACAGTTTAGCCAATTCAGAAACAGGCACAGGAGAGAGAGAAGGGTTGTAGCCCAAGTGAAAATAAGAGTTAGAAGCATTGTTACCCAAACCCTGGCTAAAGCCAGCAACAAGCTGCTTCTAGGAGACACCAAAGGAAAGGGGGTCTGCTTCTTGCCGGAGACCCTGGAGGAAAATCGTGGGTGACTGGGGGCGATTGGGAGCCACTCCCTATAGGAAATATGGGGCTGGGGTCCCCACCTTCATTAATCACCCTCTTGAAAGGAGCATGCTGAAGAGAGCTAGAACAGGGAAGAGTCTGAGAGATGGCTACATTTTCTTGATGCATTATATCTCCAATGGATATAATCCAGTGGGAACTGTGGGGTAGGTGGGAAATATGGGATTTTCAGGAAATATGGGAAATGTTGTGTTCCTAAGACTCATTCCTTTCCACAGATTTCTTGTCAATCAGTTATTTGTCTGAACGTCCTGACTTTTCTATGAATCTGCTCTCTGCCAACATGGGGGGGGGGAAGGAGGGTGCCCCTAAATGCCCACATCTCCTAACCCCAATTTTTGGGGCCGTTTAGCAAAGGAACACGAGCAGCTCAAGTCAAAATTCTGCTGGAGACAGGACAAATGCCACAGAATGCTGCATGTTAGGAAAGACAAAGCTAGAATACAAAATATGGCTAATTGCTGCGTTAATTATCTCACGAAAGTCTAAATGTTGTTTTTCAGCATTTACTTGTCCCTACCCCTCGAGTTGTTTACTTTTATCAGTTAGAAAATAAAAAAAATCAGTGCCGTGAAAAACATAATCATATTCATCCTAATCCAAGGGTTCTCTCCTGTAAGGCCTGCAGCCGCATTCATCTCATCACTTTCTATCAGAAGATACTGTTTGAAATTGCCAGCTTAAAGCTCCCACTGACAGGCAGAGCCAAGCGCACAAGACACAAAAAAGGCTCCAAACCAATCAACCCTTATTTCTGGTGCCAAACAGAGCTTTGCAATTGGGCTTTAGACAGCACATGAATTGCTGGTGAATAATTGGTTCAACGGGATCGGCTCATTAAGGTCCAAAGGAGTAAACACACTCTTCCATGTGAATAATATGGAATGATTGTGTATGGATGAGACCCATTAAAGGCTGCCTTCAGCCGGCCAGCCAGAAGTTGACTCTTTCCTTGCTGAAGTGTGAAAACAGTTTGTAAACAGCTTGAACAGCTCCCCGGAGTCAGACAAGGGCACCGCTCAACAACAGGCCATGGAAGGCTCCCCACTTCCAGGGAAGGTTGGGTGTCCGGGCTGGGTAGTGCCCGCATGCAGTTGGGTCTTTCCCCTGGTAAATGGGCCTTTCTCCTGAATGTCACTGCTCCTGCTCTCATTCTCCAGCAAATACTTTGTCTGAGGCTGGAAAAGGAAGCCTCTAGGTGCTCCTAGGTGCAGGAGAGGAAGTTCTTTATTCCTTCTTCAACAACTAAACAAGATTATCCAACCACAGGGGACATGACAGTGCATCCCCAAACTCCCCACACTTTTCTCCGAAAGATGTAGGTTGGATAGGAAGCGGGGGGCAGCTTAAGGGGACAGGAAGCAAAGTCATCCAAAAATAGGGAAGCTATTTCATATTACAGAAAACAGTCTTTTAATCTGGTGGCAATTTGCATATGAATACTTACCCAGCCACTCAGTGTAGTAGGAACCTTCTTCCCACCCAAGCCAGAATATGGTATTCGTTCACATTTTTTTTTTAATTAAAGCTTTTTATTTTTGAAATACATACATATATATATATACATATATATATGGATAATTTTCAAATATTCCTTCACATTTACAAAACACTACTATTCTATAAGGTAGGAAAGACAAGGATTCTTATTTTCATTTTGTGAGTAAGAAAACTAAGGGTCAGGAAGGCCTTTCCTAGGAGTGCACCCCAACTCTCACAATGCCCTTCCCCGACTGCTGCAGGCTCCAAGAGTCCTGAGTCTGCATTTCCTTGCAGTCCAGCTCTCAGTCCTCACTTGGGTGCTCACTTTTACTAATGGCCAGAGGACACATTTTTTCACATTGAAAGCATCTTAATGAATTATTTCCTCCATAGACCCAAGCACCCTCTACCTCCAATAAACATACTGTCCCAGAGAATGATGAATGCACCCAGTATGTACATATATAGGCAACAAATGTGGCCTTGCAAACAAAACACATTAAAAACCACACGCAGAGAAAGGCAACTCATATGTCCCCAGCACCGCAAAGTTGGCAGCATCTTCCAGTGATGTCCCACTTCACTTTTTCATCACTGGTCTTTAATAATTTGCAGTCAGAGGTAGCTAGGCAGCACAATAGGTACAGCACCAGATCTGGAGTTAGGGAGTGCTGAGTTCAAATCCAGCCTCAGATACCCTCAAATTGTGTGACCCTGAGCAAGCCACTTTAATCTTGAGTGCCTCCAGAATAATAATAGTAACAACAAATATTATTATAACAAAAATGATATGGTATATATCTGTATGTATATATATACAGGTAATATATAACATATAACCTGTTATATATATATATATATATATCTTATATATAATCTGTTAGCCCTATTGGCCCTAGTATATGGATTCTCTTGGCATTGATCCCTATTTGTCTCAGGTTGGCAGTGCTCTGCTGTTCCTGCAGACATTACTAGGATTATGAGATCTATAACGTGTGGTTTGTCACTGAGTGATGGTAGGCACCAAAAGTTGGGGTTCGGTCATGTGAAAAATTCACAATGGCCATTCTCTTTGGCAAAAGGTAGATTTATTTAGGGGAAGAAGTTACAGATAGGGATACAGTAGACACCAGGAATGGTAAATATGAAATAGAGGGAAAACATATGAAAGACAGGTTCCTCAGTGGAACTCACAATTACCCAGTAGAAAGGGAGCACCCTTGAGGTTGGGACATGTCTTTAGCTGGCAGGCTAAATCCTAAAAGGGACTTAGCACCCTAAAAGAACTAGTTAGCTGTAAGAAATGGGGTTGGGAAGCATAGTGCAGTAGGGGAGATACTGAAAACTTACACCTTCTAATGAAAACAAGATCTGCTGATCAGTGATAACCAGACAATAGTGAATAGACCACTCCTCAGTTCTATCTCTGGGTCATAAAATTAGCATATCAATGACAAGAAATAGGAGATCTCTAGGTCTTTTCCCACAAATTTGTCTTCTTGCTCCTGGTGCTTTGCTAAATCCTTTTGGAATTTAGTCTGCTTCAATTGGTGTTAGAATTATAATAAATTTTGCCCCTTGACTTGGAGATGAGTTCAAGCCTGCAAATTTTTTTGAGATACCTTGCGACACTGGTCTGTGACCCCAATCTTTTGGGGTCTCCTTTTGAACGTCAGCAATCCCATGTGGCAGGTGGGAAGGGGAAAGGGAAAATCACCACAAGGCAGAGAAGCTGTAGCAGACTGACCCAAAGGAAGGTAGAAGCAAAACCATGGACATAGATTGTTTTATAGGGAAAATTTAGCCTCAGAGTCTTGACATACTGAATTACCTTTACTGGGTAGGACCAAGGAAGTAAACGGATCTCCATTATCAGGACCTGCTAACCTAAAGGGATTAATTTTTATCAATTCCTTTGCTAACCACACCTTACAGAAGATCTCATCAAGGTGACTAAGTAACAGGTTGATGTAGCTAAAGGCTATGGTGGATAGAGCACTGGATTTGAGTCCTAAATTCAGATTTGGTCTCAGACATGCAGTGATTCTGGTCAAGTCACTTAACTTCTCTCTGGGTCCATTTCCTCATGCGTAAAGTGGGCCGTTTGGAGTTCCAAAGTGCCTGGCTCCTTGAGAAAAATCATTATTTTACCCAGGGAGTGACTTTTTATGATAAAAGTCCTGGAATAGGCTATCTTTGGGGAGGAATAAGTGCTTCTACCTCCCAGTGCTTTTGTGAGAATCAAATGAAGTTTATGTAAAAGGGCTTTGAAAGCCTTAACGCATTATAACATGCTAGCTAGTTATATTATCATTATTGAAGATGTAAGCAAGCCCCTCTCTCTGCTTCCAGCTTCTGGATTTTGGCTTTAGATTAAGTCCTCACCTAAGGGGTTACTTCTTTTCCATAAGAGGAAGAACCATCTTTGTCATTTTTCTTTTGACTTAAAGACCTATAGTTTTCAGCTGTAGCTCTTGTAGAAAGACAGGGCCTCCATACACCCAGTTATTAGACTGGAGGGGAAAACAAACAAACAAACAAACTCCTTAGTAGTGTTTCTTCCTAAAAGAAAGATCTGTCTGTTCTAAGAACTTTGATCATAAAAGGGCACTCCTGTAAAACATGATTTTTGGTCTCAGGAATCAAGCTCTTCGGAACTCAGATTAGTCAATATTGACTAGTACTCAGTCTTAAGGATACTTTTTTTTAAACCTTAACTTCCTGCTCGAAAGGGTCAGAGTCTCCATCAGAAAACTTGATCTGGCTCCAGATTAGAAATTCCTTGTAACTCCCTGATTAAAGTCTGATTTCTAAACTGCATCCCATCAGCATTGGTTTTAGAGTTATCCTTGAGAGATGCCCAAGGGATCTCACCATCTGTGGTCCCCTCTATATGTTTTCTACAATAATATTCTTTTGATGACCCATGCAAATTAATAGAAGAAAGAAAAGCATAAAAATGAAATTTTAAACCTGGAGGACTACATCTTTGTCTTCTTCCAGCTTTTAATATGCATATATTGCAAGCTTAACTATCCTACAAAGTGAGGCAATCAGCATTTATTAAGCACCTATGATATACCAAGCACTAAGTTAAGTACTAGGCTTAGAAGTGGCAGAATTGGGGCTTGAACCCTGAGTCTGACTCAAAACCTACTGATCTTGCAAATCAATTAACTTGCCAATTAATTAATTTTGTGATTTGTAGTATGGTGGGGCAGTATAAGCTCCAATAATAGTAGATCTCTATAGACTTACATGGAGCAAGATTCATCCTCTTTGGGGTGAGGCTTTTGCTCTCTCTCTTTCTCTGGCTCACCACATCTTCACCATTACACTTTTTTAGTTATCCCCTTCCTAAAGGTTAATTTTGTAGAATTAGCGAATACATATTTCACATTGATATTCACTTCCCACCTAAACTGCCAGAGCAACTCAAAAAATCCAATGAGAGCATGGTTCTAGATTTTTTTAAAAATTATTTTATTTTACTTCTTAAAGGTGTTTTATTATTGTAAAATGAACAAAGATGTACATTTCCTTAAACAAAAAAGAGAGGTAAAAAGATTGTATGACACCATGAATTTTTATTGGGTATTTATTATCTATAGTTTGATTGTTTTTATTTAAGTAAATATAAAATTGAACTTTGGTAGCTACAGCTTGTCTGTATCCCCTTCAGAATTTCATCTTCTGTGTCTTATTGCTTCACTGACAATTTTTAGTTCTTTTTTTGTTACTATCATCTTCCCACCTCCCAAAGCAAAAAAATAAAAGTTCCCTCACCCCCACCGTGTAACAAAGAAGTATATAAAGCAACACAAATTTTATACCTTTACTCCATCATCTCACTGATGGGAAGGAGAGATGGGAAGTATGATTCACCTCATCATTTTTCTCTAACCATGACTAGTAATTGCATGCATTAGAGTTCTTAAATCTTTCACAGCTTATTTTCCTTTAAATTGTTATTGTATTAATCATTTTCCTGATTCTTCTCACTTTACTTTGCTTGGATTCATATATATCTTCCCATATTTCTCTGAATCAGTCATTTATCATTTCTTACATCATAACATCCCAGTTCATTCATATGCCATATTTTGCTTAGCCATTTCTCAATTAATTGGCACATACTGTTTCCAGTTATTTGCTACAACACTTTTTTTTTAAAGGTTGTCATAAATGAGTTACTTTGAGGAGCATATTTCCATATTGCTTTCCAGAATGGGTGGATCAGTTCATAGTTCTAACAGTGTATTAATGTACCTATTTTCCCACAGATCAGTCAGTTAATAGAAATTTATCAAGTGCATGATTGTCATTTTCCTTTTTTGTCATCTTGGCCAACCAAAGAAGTGTGGGGTTGGAACTTTAGAATTGTTTCAATTTTTCATTTCTTATTACTGGCAATTTGGAACATTTTTTTTTCTCACACTATCATTGATAATTTTGCCTTTCTTCTTTTGATAACTGCCTTTTCATATCCTTTGACTATTTCTCTCTTGGGGTTTGGGTTTCCTTTAATCATTTGGCTACAAAATGATCTGTTAATAAGTCATCTCCTCAGTGAAGATTTCACCCCTTTGGGCTGATTGTTACTCTGGAAATCTCAACCCATCAGACTATTGTACTGGCTTAGAAAAGTCAACTCAGGCACTGACTTATGCTCAGGAAAGAAAATAGCAATAGATGAGAGAACTTCTTTTTACCTACTAGACATTCAAAAGAGAAAAAAAAAATTCTAAAGAAACTCTGCCCAAGAAGGAGCTGAAAGTGAGGTGATCACATTCCTCCTTCCTCTAATAAACCAAGAGTGAACAGCTCTGCCTTATTCAGTTGCCAATAATCTTGGACATGACTCTCCAGTCACAGGCACTCAAAAATAAAAATTTGAAGTCACTCTGCCATCCCAGAAAGGCCTGTGTCACTGGTGAGGTTCTGAATGTTGGGCATAGTTGGCAGAGAAAAACTCGGGAATTGATAAAAATTATTCCCTGGAGCAGGTGGGAAGAAAGCTCTGATAATGGAGATCAGTTCAGTTCCATGGTGCCACCTTCTAGAGATAATGTGGTCCTGAATGATATGTTGAACCAAGAGAAACTAAAGAATTGATCCCTGAGGCAAACAGGGAAAGGCACTGAGAGAGATCAGTTTAGCTCCTTGGTCCCACCCTCTGGGGAGGTCATCCAGTCTAAAATCCAAATTGTGTCAGATCCTTGAGGACTCTCCCTGCACCCTGCTTAGAGATTTCCTGCAGTCTCACCTTGCAGTCTGCACCTTTCCTGTCAGAAATCCCAGTCATGTCCCTGAGGTTAAGTTTCCCCCATAAAATCTATGGGCCATTCCATGACTGCTGCCTTCCTTTGGGTCAGTGCTCCATGGCACTCTGTCTTGTGGTCTTTCCCTTTACCCTTACTCATCCCCCATGCCAATGGCATCTCCCCTAACTCCACTTTGCTTCCCAACTCCACTTCTCCTCTTTACAGGTAACTAGCTCTTTTAGAGTGCTGAGTCCTTCTCAGGATTCAATCTGCATGCTAAGGCATGCCCTAACCTCAAGGGGTACTCCCTTTTTACTGAGTAATTTGTGAGTTCTTGTCTTTCATATGTTCTCCCACTCTATTTAATATTTACCATTCCTGGTGTCTATTTTATTTCATTATTTTGTCTCTAACCCTTTCCCCTAAATAAATCCACATTTTGCCAAAGAGAATGGCCATTGTGAATTCTTCACATGACCAGACCCAACTTTTGATGCTTGCCCTCATTTGGTGTCTACATCAGTCACATCAACACTAAGTAAAGAGCCAGAGTATATACCCAGCTCTAGATGAAATCTCTCTCTTTTTTTTTTTAAAGAATGTTTATTTAAAACTTAAATACAATATAAGAAAACAAAATGGAAAAAGAAAAGGGGAAAAAATTATCATGCATCCAGCAGAACAGCAGGGAGGATTCAAAATATGTAACAAGACATTTTAATTTCAACTAAGCATATATAATAATGGAAGATATTATATTTGTGGATATCCATCTTTTCTTTGCTTCTTTGTAGGTTTTCTTTTGTTCTCCACTGTGCATTTTTTACTTTATTGAAGTTTCTCTTTATGACAAGAGTTCACATGGTATAATTTCACCAAAGGACCACCCTTTCTTGTACCTCACTATTACTCATCCCCTGCATGTAACTGGTCAAGGCAGAGAGCTGGAACACTCCTTGCCGCCTTACCTCCTACTGCCATTTACAAGTCTCTTCCCGTCTCCCTATATAACTTACTCCTCTTTGAGATTCATGCAATTTATATCTATTACCAAATCAAAATTCTAGGAACTGCTGTCTATAGGTCCCTACCTGAATCAGTTTAATGCCTAGCTTACAATTACTTTTCTCTCCTCTGCAGTTCCTATCCTCAAACTAGGGAACTTCAATATACAGCTTGACACTCTCTCAAACACCGTAACCCCTCATTTTCTCAACCTCTTCACTTTCCACAACTTACTCTTTCATCTCCACTTCAGCCACACAAAGATGCTCATATCCTTGTGAGCCATCACCCACTAATGTTACCACCTTCATGTTCAAGAATTCTGAAATCTCTTTCCCTGATGATAATAGGTTTCTACTTCCCAAATTCTGCTCTTCCTCTACACTATGTCCTCTAATCTCCTGACCCCTCAGTTCTCTCCCAGGCCATCTCCCTTGCACTAGCCTCTATTCTCTTTTTTCTCATCTTGATCCCTTGATGAACCAATTCAATTCTTCACTGTTTTCTCCTGTTGAGGATTTTATGTTGCTTACTGTACTCTGCCAAGTCTGGCATTAGATGGCTACTATCACTGTGGTCTTTGCTCCTATACATATAGAGCTGAATAAAAGCGGAGAAAGATCACACAATCATTCTAACTATTATACAACTTCAACTGGGTCATCATTGCTGCCCGGCAACCTTTCTATTCCCTTTTCCCTACACCTCCCTTTCTATTCCATTTTCCACAGCATTTCTTCCAAATCTTTTCATTCCTACTCAAACCTCCCCATGCATCCCCCTTCCTTGATTCTCTCAGCTTAGAACTTTGCCTGAATTTTATTTTAAAAATCAAGGCCATTCTAACAACAATATTATTTGATAATCAGTTCTGATGGACATGACTCTTTCCAACAATGAAATGATTGAGGCCAGTTTCAATGATCTTGTGATGAAGAGAGCCATCTACACTCAGAGGGAGGCCTGTGGGAACTGATTGTAATCATAACATAATAACATTCTCACTCTTTTTGTTGTTGTTCATTTGCATTTTGTTTTCCTACTCATTTTCTTTCCTTTTTGATCTGATCTTTCATGTGCAGCAAGATAATTGTACAAATATGTTTACATCTATTGGATTTAACATATATTTGAACATATATAACATATATAGGATTACTTGCCATCAAGGGGAGGAGATGGGGGGAAGGAGGGGAAAATTTGGAACACAAGGCTATGTAAGAGTCAATGTTGAAAAATTAGCCATCCATATATTTTGAAAATAAAAAGCTTTAATAAAAAAAATCAAGGCCATTCTTTGTAAGCTCCTCTTCTCCCCTCTTTCTTGTCTACTACTTAGTTATCTTCTACCATTTTGTCTTTTATCCATCTCACAAGAAGAGGTAGTCTTACTCTTTATCGGGTCAACCCCCCTGGACCTGTATGAATGATCCCAGTAAACTGCCCCCTTCTGTCATCCCTACTCTATCATTTCTATTGGCTCCTGCCCTATTGCCAACAAACATGATCAAATCTTCCCCATCCTCAAAAACCCTTCAGATTCAAAAACCCATCTCTGCTAATTTTTGTCCTATATCTTTTCTGCCCTTTGGACTAAAATTCCCAAAAATTCAATCCACAATAGATGTCTCTACTTTCTCTTCTCTCATTTCTTAACACTTTATAATCCAGCTCCCTACCTCAACTTTCTTTCTTTCTTTATTTTTTTTAATTAAAGCTTTTTATTTGTATAACATAGTATGGGTAGTTCCTCAGCATTGATCTTTACAAAGCTTTCCATTACAAATTTTACCCCCAGTCCCCTCCTCTCCCCTAGAGGGCAGGAAGTCCACTACATGTTAATAATGTTGAAATACTTGACAAGTTCTGCAAGAAAAATCCTATCTACAAGAAAAAAAAAGAAAATCAGAGAAAGGAAACACAATGCAAGCAAACATCAATAGAGAGCATGAAAATGTTGTGTTGTGGTCCATATTTCACATCCTTCTCTCTGGGTGTATATGGTTTTCTTCACTGAACAATTGGAACTTGTTTGATTCAATTCTTTGTGGCAGAGAGCCATGGACCTCAGAATTGATCGTCATATAGTATTGTTGTTGCTGTGTATAATGATCTCCTGGTTCTGCTCATCTCACTCAGCATCAGTTCATGCAAGTCTCTCCAGGCCTCTCTGAAATCATCCTGCTGGTCATTTCTTACAGAGCAATAATATTCCATAACATTCATATACCATAATTTATTCAGCCACTCTCCAATTGATGGGCATCCCTTCAGTTTCCAGTTTCTTGGCACTACAAAAAGGGCTGCCACAAACATTCTTGCACTTGTGGGTCCCTTTCCCTCCTCTAAGATCTCTTTGGGATATAGGCCCAATAGAAACACTCCTGGGTCAAAGGGTATGCACAGTTTGATAACTTTTTGAGCATAGCTCCAAATTGCTCTCCAGAATGGTTGAATTTGTTCACAGTTCCACCAACAATATATTAGAGTCCCAACTTTCCCACATCCCCTCCAGCATTCATTGTTATCTTTTCCTGTCATTTTAGCCAATCTGACAGATGTGTGGTGGTACCTCAGAGTTGTCTTAATTTTCATTTCTCTGATCAATAGTGATTTGGAGCAACTTTGCATATGACTAGAGATGGTTTTAATTTCGTCATCTGAAAATTGTCTGTTCATATCCCTTGACCACTTATCTATTGAAGAATGGCTTGAACTTTTATATATATGAGACAATTCTCTATATATTTTAGAAATGAGACCTTTATCAGAACCATTAAATGTAAAGATGATTTCCCAATTTGATGCTTCCCTCCTAATCTTGTCTGCATTAGTTTTATTTGTACAGAAACTTTTTAACTTAATATAATCAAAATTATCTATCTGGTGTTCAATTAAGAGTTCCAGATCTTCTTTGGACATAAATTTATTCCATCTCCACAGGTCTGAGAGGTAAACCATACTACGTTCCTCTAATTTACTTACAATATCACTTTTTATATCTAGATCATGAACCCATTTAGGTCTTATCTTGGTATGTGGTGTTAGGTATGGGTCAAGCCCTAATTTCTTCCACACTAGTTTCCAATTTTCCCAGCAGTTTTTGCCGAATAGTGAGTACTTATCCCAAAAGCTGGGGTCTTTGGGTTTATCAAACACTAAATTGCTATAGTTATTGCCTAGATTGTCCTGATAACCTATCCTATGCCACTGATCGACTGCTCTATTTCTTAGCCAGTACCAAATGGTTTTGATGACCGCCGCTTTATAATATAGTTTTATATCTGGTACAGCAAGGCTACCTTCATCTGTCTTTTTTTTCATTAATTCCCTTGAAATTCTTGACCTTTTGTTCTTCCAAATGAACTTTGCTACTATTTTTTCTATATTTGCAAAATAATTTCTTGGGAGTTTGATTGATATGGCACTAAATAAGTAGATTAGTTTGGGTAGTATTGTCATTTTTATTATGTTCACTCTGCCTACCCATGAGCACTTAATGTTTTTCCAATTGATTAGGTCTGATTTTATTTGTGTGGAAAGTGTTTTGTAATTTAGTTCGTATAGTTTCTGATTTTTCCTTGGCAGATAGATTCCCAAATATTTTATACTATCATCCGTTATTTGGAATGGAATTTCTTTTTGTATCTCTTGCTGCTGAACTTTGTTGATAATATATAAAAATGCTGATGATTTATGGGGATTAATTTTGAATCCTGCAACTTTACTAAAGTTGTGAATTGTTTCTAGTAGTTTTTTAGTTGAGTCTCTAGGGTTCTCTAAGTATACCATCATGTCATCTGCAAAGATTGATAATTTGGTTTCTTCATTATCTACTCTAATTCCTTTTATCTCTTTTTCTTCTCTTATTGCCAAAGCTAACATTTCTAATACAATATTAAATAGTAATGGTGACAGTGGGCAGCCTTGTTTCACTCCTGATCTTATTGGAAATGGTTTTAGTTTGTCTCCATTACATATGTTGCTTGCTGATTTTTGCTGTTTTAAGTAGATGCTACTAATCATTTTAAGGAAAAGCCCATTTATTCCTATACTCTCTAGTGTTTTTAATAGGAATGGATGTTGGATTTTATCGAATGCTTTTTCTGCATCTATTGAGATAATCATATGGTTTTTGTTAGTTTGGTTATTAATATAATTAATTATGCTGATAGTTTTCCTAATATTGAACTAGCCCTGCATTCCTGGTATAAATCCTACTTGGTCATAGTGTACTATCCTGGGGATGATTTTCTGTAATCTCATTGCTAATATCTTATTTAAAATTTTTGCATCAATATTCATTAGGGAAATTGGTCTATAGTTTTCTTTCTCTGTTTTCACCCTACCTGGTTTAGCTATCAGCACCATATCGGTCTCATAGAAGGAATTTGGTAGTATACCTTCTGTCCCTATTTTCTCAAATAGTTTGTATAGTATTGGAATTAATTGTTCTTTGAATGTTTGGTAGAATTCACATGTAAATCCATCTGGCTCTGGAGATTTTTTCTTAGGGAATTGGTTAATAGCTTGTTCTATTTCTTTTTCTAATATGGGGCTATTTAAATAATTTATTTCCTCATCTGTTAACCTGGGCAATCTATATTTTTGTAGATATTCCTCCATTTCATTTAGATTATCAAACTTACTGACATAAAGTTGGGCAAAGTAACTCCTAATTATTGCTGTAATTTCCTCTTCATTAGAGGAAAGTTCTCCCTTATCATTTTTGAGACTAACAATTTGATTTTTCTCTTTCCTTTTTTTTTTTTTTATCAAATTAACTAAAGGCTTATCTATTTTGTTGTTTTTTTCATAAAACCAACTCAGTTTTATTTATTAATTCAATAGTTTTCTTATTTTCAATTTTATTAATTTCCCCTTTTATTTTTAGAATTTCCAATTTGGTATTTAATTGAGGGTTTTTAATTTATTCTTTTTTTAGTTTTTTAAATTGTAAGTCCAATTCATTGATTTTCTCTTTCTCTATTTTATGCAAGTAAGCATCTAGAGATATAAAATTACCCCTTATAACTGCTTTAGCTGTATCCCACAAATTTTGGTATGTTGTCTCATTATTGTTATTCTCCTGGATGAAATTATTGATTGTGTCTATGATTTGCTCTTTCACCCATTCATTCTTTAGGATTAGGTTATTTAATTTTCAATTAACTTTTGGTCTATTTTTTCCTGGCCTTATATTGCATGTGATTTTTATTGCATCATGATCTGAAAAAGATGCATTTACTATTTCTGCCTTTCTGCATTTGATTTTGAGGGTTTTATGCCCTAATACATGGTCAATTTTTGTATAAGTTCCATGGACTGCTGAGAAAAAAGTAAACTCCCTACTGTCTCCATTCAATTTTCTCCATAGATCTATCATATCTAATTTTTCTAGCAATTGGTTTACCTCCCTAGTTTCTCTCTTATTCATTTTGTGGTTTGATTTATCTAATTCTGAGAGAGCAAGGTTGAGATTCCCCACTAGTATTGTTTGGTTGTCTATTTCTTCTTGCATCTCTCTTAATTTCTCCCCTAGGAATTTGGATGCTATTGCACTTGGTGCATATATATTTAGTATTGATATTGCTACATTATCTATGGTACCCTTTAATAAAATATAGTTTCCTTCCTTATCTCTTTTGATTAGATCTATCTTGGCTTTTACTTGATATGAGATAAGGATTGTTACCCCTGCTTTTTTTTGTTCATCTGAAGCGTAATACGTTCTGCTCCAGCCTTTTACCTTCATCCTATATGTATCACTATGTTTTAGATGTGTTTCTTGTAGACAACATATTGTGGGATTCTGGTTTTTAATCCAGTCTGCTATCTGCTTCTGCTTTATGGGAGAGTTCATCCCATTCATATTCACAGTTAAAATAACTAATTCTTTATTTCCTGCCATTTTATTTACCTAAGTTATGTTTTTCCCTTTCCTTTCCCCTTTCTTCCTTCCCCCCTCCTCAGTATTTTGCTTTTGATGACCCCCTCCCCCAAACAATCCTCCACCCTTTAGATCCCCTCCCCCTTTTTTACTCCTTTCCCCTGATCCTTCTATTTTCCTTTCTATTAGTTTATCCCTTTCTTTTCCTCCTTTCGCTCCCACTTCCCTCTAGCAACAGACAAGTTTCTCTGTGAAATCAAATGTCTGATATACACTTTTAGAGCCCAAACTGATAAGAGTAAGATTTACACAATGCTCATCTCCCTACCTTCTTTCTCTCAATTATATTAGGTTTTCTTGCCTCTTCATGAGATATTATCTTGTTTTTACCTCCTTTTTTTTTAATCTTATTTTACCACTTTTTCCCTCTTTTCCCCAGTATGAAAACCTTTCCCCCTCTAGTTTTCTTTTTCATATTATGAAAGTAATATCTAGTTAATCATACCCCCAAACTTTAAGTATCCCCATAGTAGAAATAAAGTTCTCAAGAATCCTTTCCTTTGTACTTTTTTATGCTTCTCTTGAGTTCTGTGTTTGGAGGTTGAATTTTTTGTTCAAATCTGGTCTTTTCATTAGAAATAGGTGAAATTCACCTATATCATTAAATGACCATCTTCTTCCCTGGAGGATGATGTTCATTCTAGCTGGATAGGTTATTCAAGTTCCTTTGCCTTTTGGAATATCTGGTTCGAGGCCCTCGATCCTTCAATGTGGAAGCTGACAGATCATGTGTGATTCTAATTATTGATCCTTGGTATTTGAATTGTTTCTTTCTAGCTGCTAGCAAAATCTTTTCCTTGGTGCGGTAGTCCTGACATTTAGCCACAATATTCCTTGGGGTTTTAATTTTGGGGTCTCTTTCAGGAGGTGATCGGTGAATTTTCAATGATGATTTTGCCTTCTGATTCTACAACCTCAAGGCAATTTTTTTTCAGGATTTCCTGGAAGATAGTGTTTAGATTCTTTTTTTCATCATGGCTTTCAGGAAGTCCAATAATCCTTAGATTGTCTCTCCTAGATCTATTTTCCAAGTCAGTTATTTTTCTTAGGAGATATTTCATATTTTCTTCTATTTTTCATTTTTTTTTGTTTTTGTTTGACTGATTCTTGAAGTCTTATTGAGTCATTCACTTGCATTTGTTCAATTCTTATTTTTAAAGTGTTGTTTTCTTCAGTTACCTTTTTAAGCTCCTTTTGTAACTGGCCAATTTGTTCATTGCACTCTTTTTCCACTTCACTAATTTTATTTTTCAATAAATTGGTGTCTTTTTCACATCTCTTTTGCAGGGCATTATATCCTTCTTGCAAGATAATGTATCCTTCTTGCACTGATTTCAGTTTATTTTCCCATTTATCCTCCAGCTCTCTTTTGATATTCTTTATGCAATCTTCCAGAAAGGCCTTTTGAAAAGGGGACCAGTGATGGTCCTTGCTGACTTCCTCTTGAGTTTTGTCTAAATGAACCTCAGGATCTGGGGTTTGCCCTTCTTTCTCTCGATAGAAGCTGTATATGGTGAGAGCTCTCTTTTGTTTCTTCATTTTTTTTTTTAGACAGCATGGAAGTCTGTTTAAGGCTAGAAAAGCGGAGGCTGTGGTAGTTTGCCCTGGGGCAATTCCGAGAATTAATTTAAGGTGATATGCCGGTGGGGGCTAGGGTCCGAATTACTCCTTAAAAAAGGCAAATCTGCCAGAACACCTGCCCCCAATCAGGGCAGAGTGTCCCGAGTGCCTCAGATAAACTCCAGGTGTTTGGAGTTTGGAGTTTCTGCCACACTGAGCTGAGTCCCACCCTCACTTCCGGGTTGCATGGAGTAAACTGTTTATCCCTCTGCCCGAGTTAAACAGACCTGATATAAAGTTCTTCAGAGGTAACTGGGAGCAGTGTCCAAATATTTCTGGATTCGTTGACTTGAAGATCAGTTCAGAGGCTTGTTTTATTGTTGATTTGAGAGAAGATCGGAGGAAGACACAGAGAGTCACATTTTCACTCCGCCATCTTGGCTCCGCCCCCTCCACAATCTCATCATTCTTCTAAAACTGCTCTCTCCAGCTTCCAATTATCTCTGAAATAACAAGTTCAGTGGCCTGTTTTCAATCCTCATTTCCTTTGACCTCTCTGTAGCCTTTGACATCATGGATCACCCTTTGCTCTTTGATACTCTTTTCTCTCTCATTTTCAAAACACCACTTTCTCATGCTTCTCCATCTATCTTTCCAACTGCTCCCTCTCATACTGGATCCTTGTTTAGATCAAGTTCTTTAACCACAGGTATTTCAATGGGTTCTGTCCTGGGCTGCCTTCTCTTCTCCCTCTATACTACTTCACTTGACTCTCATGGATTTGATGATTCTCAAATTTACCTGTCCATTGCAGAGATCTCTGTTGACTTCCAATCTTTTATCTCCAACTACCCTTCAGTCATCTTTAACTAGATTTCCAGTATTTTACATGACCAAAATAGAATTCATTATTTTTCTCCCAAACTCTCCCTTTCTCTTCACTTCCCTATTTCTTTATTCCCTCTCTCCCAATCCCTCAGGGTGGCCACCTAGATGTCACCCTCGAGTCCTCAATCTCTTACTTCCCCCACCCCCATATCCAATCTATTGCCAAGGCTTGCCAATTTCACCTCTGCCACATCTTTCAAACATGATTCCTTCTCTCCTCGGACATTGCCACCATGGTAGTACAGGTTCTCATCACCTCACACCTGGATTACTGCAATAGTTGTCAGTGGATCTGCTTGTCTCCAGTCTTTTCTCATTCCAGTCCATCCTCCATTTAGCCACCAAAGTGATTTTCCAAAACATAGGTCTGACCATGTCATTCCCCTACTCAATAAAACTCTAGTAGCTCTCTATCCCTTCTAAGTTCAAAAACAAATCCATTATTTGATGTTCAAAGTTCTTCATAATTTAGTGCCTCCCCACTTTCCCAGTCTTTATATGCCTTACTTCCCACCATGTCCTCTTCAATCCAGTGATACTGGCCTCCTGGCTGGGCCATCTCCTGACTCAGGGACATTTTTTTTTCTTTCTTTTTTTTTATTAATACTTTTTATTTGCAAAACATATGTATGGGTAATTCCTAAACATTAACCCTTACAAAGCTTTCTGTTACAAATTTTTCCCCCCTACTCCTCACCCCTCCCCTAGATAGCAGGATATCCACTACATGATAATTATGTTAGAATACTTAAATCGAATATATGTATAGTTATTGCCACACATCATTTTTTTGTTCAGGAGAAATCATATCTATAAGAGAGAATAATCCGATAAAAGAAATACAATGTAAGCAAACATCAATAGAGAACATGAAAATGTTATGTTGTGGTCCACATTTCACATCCCTCTCTCTGGGGGGCCTTCTTCACTGAACAATTGTAATTGGTTTGAAGCATTTCATTGTTGAAGAGAGTCATGTCCATTAGAACTGATCCTCATATAGTACTGTTGTTGCCGTGTACAACGATCTCCTGGTTCTGCTCATCTCACTCAGCATCAGTTCATGCAAGTCTCTCCAGGCCTCTCTGAAATCATCCTGTTGGTCGTTTCTTACAGAGCAATAATATTCCATAACATTCATATACCATAATTTATTCAGCCACTCTCCAATTGATGGGCATCTACTCAGTTTCCAGTTTCTAGCCACCACAAAAAGAGCTGCCACAAACATTCTTGCACATGTGGGGCCTCAGGGCCATTTTTCTGACTATACCTCATGACTGAAACACTCTCCCTCTTCATCTCTACCTATTGCCTTCCCAGGCTTCCTTCCCTTTCCCAGCCCCTTTTCATTCTGGAGCCTTCCTTCTGTAAATCACTCTCTACTTATCCTGTATGTGGCTTGTTTGTACATATTGGTTTCTTTGTTGTGTGAGAAGGGTAGTGACTGTTTGTTGACTTTTTTTTTTTGTATTCCCAGTGCTTGCACAGTGCCTGGCACATAGTAGACATTTAATGTTTACTGACTGACTATTAATTGATTGATCCACACAGAATGCACCAAGGAGAGGAATACATAATTAACCTAGAAAGATAAATTGTATAATCTCTATGAAACCTAGAAAGATCAGCTGTGAAAGCCTGCTTAAAGAGCTTTAAGTGCCAAAGAGAGGAGTTGGTATTTTATCCTAGAATCAATAGGGATCCACTCACTAGGGCTCACTAGAATGAGAGTGACATGCTTATGAGTATCACTTAGGACAACAGTTAGGAAGCTAGTCTATGTGGCAGGTGATGAGGTCTTGATCTAAAGTATTTGTTGTCTAAGTGGAAAGAAGGGGAGTGATGCAAAAGATGTTATAGAAACTCATGCATTAAAAAGCTGTTCCCTTCATCAATCTCCTGACCTTCATCCTCCCTAATAGGACTGAATGTCTGCAGATGCAAATGCAAAAGCCACTGACATATTTTCAGTCTTATTGAATGGCACAAAGTCACCAGAAATTTTAATCTGAATCATGGAACATTTACAAAGAGATATTTTATTAACACCTTCATGTACAAATAACCAGCAACATGATGCCAAGTATCTGGCTTTCTACATTAAAATTACAGTCAGAGAATACTGGATGGGACAATGCCCAGAGAGATTATTTAGTCCCATTCTCTCACCTTATAGGTGAAGAGGCTAGAACTCAAAGATGGGAAGGAGGTGCTGGCCCAAGTAGCCAATTCAGGTGTGGAAGTTCAGGGACCTGTGTGTCCCTAGGCAAGTGCCTTCATCTCTTGAGGCCTTTATTTCCTTATTCGAAAACTCTCTGAGGAATGGCAGCCAAGACTAGAACCCAGGCATCCAGACTCACAGGTCAGAGTTCTTTTTGCTAGCCCCACTCCATCTACTTCATTATTTACCTCAGGGGTTACTGCTGCTTAGAGCTTGCAAATAGTTTATTCTTTTAAGTACTTTAACTACTCCCCTGACAATCTTCTTCAGACCTTTAATTTGTCTCACTCATTCATTCTTAGGAGATAGTGCAAAGGTCAACTTCAGCCCCAACTACATCTGATATACCACAAATTCTGGATGTGTGGTCTAAAATAATGAGCTCTTGCTGGAAAGATATTCCTAGACCTTAAAGAAGTTAGTAGCAAGCATTCAGAAGAGTTTCTTTTCTTCTCTTCTCTTCTCTTTTCTTTTTTTTTTTAAATAAAGCTTTTATTTTCAAAACATGTGCACGAATAATTTGACTCTTGCATAGCCTTCTGTTTCAGATTTTTTCCTCCTTCTCCCCCCCAAGATGGCAAACAATTCAATAGATGTTAAACATGTTAAAATATATGTTAAATCTAATATGTATAAACATATTTATACAATTATCTTGCTGCATAAGAGAAATCAGATTAAAAAAAAGAAAGTAAATGAGTAAAAAAACAAAATGCAAGCAAACAAAAACAATAAGAATGAGAATGTTATGTTGTGATCCACATTCAATTCCCATTGTCCTCTCTTTGGGTGTAGATGGCTCTCTTCATCACAAGACCATTGGAACTGGCATCAATCATCTCATTATTGGAAAGATTACATTCATCAGAACTGATCATTATATAGTCTTCTTGTTGCCATGTACAATGACCTCAGGTTCTGCTCACTTGATTCAGCATCAGTTCATATAAGTCTCTCCAGGTCTCTCTAAAATCATCCTCCTGATAATTTCATACAGAACAATAATATTCCATAATATTTATATACTATAACTTATTCAGCCATTCTCCAATTGATGGGTATCCACTCAGTTTCCAGTTTCTTGCTACTACAAAAAGGGCTGCCACAAACATTTTTGCACACATGGGTCCCTTTCCCTCCTTTAAGATCTTTTTGGGATATAAGCCCAGTAGAAACACTGCTGGGTCAAAGGGTATTCATAGTTTGATAACTTTTTGAACATAGTTCCAAATTGCTCTCCAGAATGGTTGAATTAGTTCACAACTCCACCAGTAATGTATTAGTGTCCCCGTCTTCCCATGTCCCCTCCAACATTCATCATTATCTTTTCCTGTCATCTTAGCCAATCTGAGAGGTGTGTAGTGGTACATCAGACTTGTCTTAATTTGCATTTCTCTGATCAGTAATGATTTAGAGGACCTTCTCATATGATTAGAAATAGTTTTAATTTAGAAAAAGAGTTTCTTAATGACTTCTGTTTCAATAGTGTTTCATATTCCTTCACAATTAATTGTGTTCCTTTTTTGAGGAAAGATAACTTCGAGGTGAAAGTATCTTTCGCTTTGAAACCTGGACCATATGGAACCTTATTTCATAACCTTCACACATTTAAATGAAATTGTATGTCCCAAATTATTTTCATGTGTTGAAGATATTTGCATTTGGTTAAGGTAGCGGCCCCCTTCCCCCCCCAAAAAAGGTTTTTATTTTATTCACAGAGAGACATATTTCCTAAGTATTCCTAAATCAACAAGCCCAAAGACGGGAGATGGAAGTGGGATAGAGGAGAAGGTTGAACAGTTTTCTATAAATATGTAAGTTGGGGATTAAAGAGGGAAATGAGCTATTTTTGGTTAAATCCTGAGCCCATAAGGTAGCCCTGGATGCTTCAGGGTACCGCCTCCTTCCCTCAGCCTGTCACCAGAGCTAAGATAATGGCATCTGTCCTGCTGCTCTAAGTCCAAGTGGCATCAGAGAGATGCAGATGTAATGTCAGCTTTGGGATGATTTTGGCAAGGGAGGGAAAAATGTTATAACTGGTAAAAAGAAAAAGAAAAAGGAAAAGAAAAAGAACTTCAAGTCCTAAGGAAAAGGTTCATAGCATTTCCCTTGGGATCATTTAGGATTCCAAGGGACCGAAGAAAACTTCCCTTGGGACTTCTAACTCACCATTTCTCTGCCAGCTCTCCATGCAAGCAAAGAGATATTCTGTGGTCACGGAAGATGACAGTCCTGCCTGAAAATGAGAAGCCAGAGGATGCATCCAAAGCCTGCCCAACTTTAAAGCAGGTCAAGTTTTGCCATGAAACTATCCTTGACAACTCCCAGACCATGGCAAGAACAGGCCTTCAGGGGTCTGTTAGCCTTTTTAAAAAAATAATAATTTGGTAACTGTATTTCAGTATAATTGGTTTTCTATGTAATCCTGTATATTTTATATATATCTAAAAACATCATTCTGAAAAGGGGTTGTTAGTCTTCACCAGACAGCTAAAGGCATCCATGACACAAGAAAAGTTAAGAACCCTTGCTCTAGAATATTTAACATTAACATGTTGACTGTCATCTTGTATCATTCATTTTTGTTTAATGAAATTTGTTAGTATTGTGTCTCTGATGAAATTATAACCTTTTTGAGAGCATCTTTTTGTTTAATGCATTTCTCATCCCCTCTAGCAACTCAATGGAGCAATGGATAGAGTGCCAAAACTAGATTCAGAAAGTCCTGAGTTCAAATCTGGTCTCAGATACTTCTTAGTTGTGCGACCCTTGGCAAGTCACTTCACCCTGTTTGCCTCAGTTTCCTCATATGTCGAATGAGCTGGAGAAGAAAATGGCAAACCATTCCAGTGTCTTTGCCAAGAAATAGGATCACAGAGAATTGGACATGACTGAATCACAACTAACACATAGCATGGAGGTGAGTACACAATCAGCACACAAAGAGCATAAATTAGAATCCTGGCTTTGCTAACTTATTTCCTGTGAACTTTGACCAGTCATCTTCTCAGTCTCACATTGCTCATATATAAAATAAATTAATTGGACTAGATCTCTAAAGTCCTTTCCAATTTTAAATCCTCTGATCCTATGATTACTGTACAATTAATTTAGAAATTCAGATGAAAAAAACCCTTTTATTGCTACTCATTTTTATACTGGGGGCCCACACACAGTCTCATTTTGGACCAAAATACCTATTATGACTAATCATATGAGTCAGGGTATAATTAAAAAACTAAATCAATGGCAGAGTTGTATGTCATATATAGTTCAGAAAGGGGAGAAATCAACGGAATGCAATGGTCAGTGATGATTTCATGGGAAAAAATGGAATTGAGCCCTCTTGTGGCACAACCACCTGAACTCTGTAAGGTGCAAGTTTAGCCTTTGGCACCAGAATATTGTTGAATCACATGATTAAGATACTAAAGGCCAGCTTATTAAAACAACATCAAGTTGGGAAGCTAACCAAACAGGAATGTTAAGTTGTCCTAATTCTGCAAGCTTACAGGGAATAGTTTCCTCAATTGTGGGAACTGCTCAAGAGACAGAGCTAGTAGTGGCTTGCTAGATTGTTAAGAGCTTTCTTATATATGAAATATTTACATATATTCAGCCATATGCTAGTAACTGTAAGGAGAAGCAGATTCCCTCAAGGAAATTACAGTCCAATAGATGGAGGGGGCAGTTAAACATGTATAATATATAATACAGTGAATTATAATAAGCACCAGAAGAATGGTAGTGATAATAAATATTATGAGTTCAGAAGAGGAGAGGAAGTCACCCAGCTTAAGTAAAAGGAAGCCTTCATGGAGAAGTTGAGACGAGCTAGGCCACACAAGATGGGTTTGAGTAACTAGAGAAGGAAAAAAAAAAGTATTTCATTTGGGATGAGAAGCATAAGCCAAGTTACAGAATAGGAATAAAAACAGCATATCCTGTAGACAAAAGGTAACTCTGGTTTGGGGCCCAGAGTTTGTGTGGAGAACTGGTAATAAACAAGGCTAGAGTAGAAAATTATGAAAGCATGGAATCTAAAACCATATAATTATTCCTATTACTATAGTGCTTTAAAGCTTACAAAGTGGTTTACCTGTAATAAGTCTATGAGATCACTATGGACTTGTGTAGAATCCCCTTTGTGCATTTCCCAAATGTGCCATCCCATGGCATTCACATGTTGGGGTCCCTAGAGGACAGCTGATGTCCTCAGAGTCTTAGGGAAAGAGAATCCGTGGAATTTCTAGAACTATCACTCAGAAATCCTTACTAGTGGGTTCCCCATTATCACTTAACCAATTTAACCCCATTAGTTTTTAGGAAAAGGATAAGAAAGAATAATTGGCATAAAACAACTGTCTAATCCATGAACTAGGAGCATGGTCTCCCCTTGTACTCACAAGATATCTGGGGAAAGCAGGCTTGAACTTTAAGTACAATTGCAGATAGGTATCCAAATAAAGACCATAAGTGGAAAAGGGTTTTCTTCCAACTCTTGACCCTAAAAGGCTTTTTTTCCCTGTGGAGTCCTCATGAATTTACTTGTGAAGTGGTGCTGGTGATGAACAAATTGCTCTATTGCTCAGCTGGGCTGGTTCCTTAGAAGGCACGGTGTCTCCACTGGACAAGTGGCTCAGCTCTTCACAGAGTATGGCTAAATCTGGCAGGTCACTTGCCTGCTGTACTTGTCCTCCCGAGGCTCAGCCCCTGCTTGGCCAGGCCACTCAACTGCTACACTGATATCTTGCCAGACTGTGTAAGGTTCACCTGGGCACACCTATCTCAAGGTTGCTGGTTGGTCCCTTTCCACTATCTCTAGTGGGACAGTGCTAGCTATCTCTAGCATCAGTAGCCCTGTTACTAACTTTAGTCACTAGAGCCTTATAATCACTTGAACTTATATGATCTTTTGTTCACTTCCCTCTTTTAATCTTCATTCATCTCACTGACAACTGGAAAAAACAAAGAGAGATATAGGCACTATATGCTCACGGACACATGCAAGCTATATGGAATAATATCACCAGCTGCCCCTCTCCTAGCAAGTAATTCAAAATTGTTCTAACTCCCTCACTTCCAGAAAGGACAGAGTTTGAAGGATGGGCACGTCACATCTTCGTAAGCACACTGAGCTCCAGCTCATCAGCTCCTGAATCATTAGTTCTTTTGGCTTCACAGTCAGTTCAAAACTTATCATCATCACAGATTACCAGCACTTGAGTCACTCATGGACAGGATACAGCTCCTTAAAGTTTCCATGCGGGTGGATTAGAAGCCAGCAGAAAATACCCATCCATGTTATAAAGACTGGTCCCTCATGGGCCAAACTCCTCATTACATTTTTACTATGGCAAGTACTATCATCCTCACTTTACAGATGAGGAATCTGAAACTCAAAAAAGTGATTTATTCAAAATTATACAGCTGGCAATTAGTAAAGCTAGGCCCTAAACCCATCCCCTGGTTCTGAGATTCTTTTCTGTCCTATTGCCATAGAATATTGACAGCTGGGGTTTCATTCAGAGGCAGGAAGAAATCACTTGTGTCTCAGCCAATCAGAAAGGAAATTGTGCTTCCCATGATCACAGTTGAGTTAGGTCCATGGAAGAGATGTTCTTGCTGAAACATACATAACCTGATATAATGGAATGAAGACATGAATGAAAAAGGATTTATTAAACATTTACTATGTGCCAAACGTTGTGCTAAGCACTGATGATATAAACACAAAACACTCTCAGAGAGTTGACATTCTACTGGAAGAGAGAGCAGACAGAGCATAGCTGTGGAGGGAAGGTCTACTTTGGTTTGGAGAGTTACAGAGATTGTGAATGGAGGTATAGGGGGTCAGATAAACACACCTTATTTAGAAACAATGGCAGAATAGTTGTTCATGCTTCATGGTTCCAGAATGGGCAATGGGAGAGGAGGATATATGGCACTGCAACAGAAAAGTAGCAAATATAAACAAATTGTGCCTATAGCCATTGAGCTTCTTCTTCCTGCATTATAGATGCCCTGTCTAAGGAAAAGGGAAAATTGGGTAATCATAGCAAAACTGCTGGCCTTTTCTAAGATTCAGCCCTATAGGCTTCAACTATAGGATTTGGAATTGGAATGGACCTTAGAAGTCATCTATTTTAACTCCAATATGTTATAGATGATGAACCTGAGGCCCAGAGATACTGTTACTTGTCCAAAGTCACAATCTAATAAGTGTCAGAGTTGGGATTTGAATCCATGTTTTCGACACCAAATAAAAGTTAATCTCAATTGGATTTTAAATATAATTCCCTTTCTGCTTGTCTAGGAGCATCAGTGACTCATTCTTAACCTGTGAGGAAAAAGTGGACAAAACACTGGATTAGGAAATAAACTATGTGGAATAATATCTGAGTTTTAACCCTAGCTCAGGTCACTTACTATCCCTGAGTATCAGTATCTTCATTTGTCAGATGAAAAGTTTAGACTACCCATTTATCTCAGGATTTATGTAGCTACTGCATTCTAGAATTCTTTAAAAGTCACATAAGATTTACCTGTTAATTTCTCTTTTGTTTCAGGACAAAGTCCTGAGCAAAAAACATATAAAAAAAATTAACCATGATTTAATGAATTGATAAGACAAATTAAAGTATTAACCAAGCTACCTTTTGATTATTTTTCTAAATGGCTCTTTTATAGTATTGCCCCTCCATAAATCAAAATAATTCAAAATTTCTTGAAAGATAGAACAGAATAACATTCAGTCATTTTATAATGCTGACACCAGCTCAAGACAGAAAACAATAGGATGGCTTCTCATCAAAGACATCTGCCACTGTGACCGAAGAGTTGGTGCAAAATACAAGTTAGAGGATCCTCCATGAACAACAAGGTCCTCCAGATATTCCTGTTTCATGTAGGATATTATCCTGGTTGTGTCAAATTCCGAATGTGGCAGAGCCTCTTGGAAACCTTGCATCCACTTAAAAGAATTTAGTGTGATGATCCACAGAGAAAATCTGACTGAAGTGGCCTAGATGATTGCTTAGATGATAACAAGCAGTTGGATAGGTAACTCATAGAGTGTGAACAGTTGGTGAGTTGAGGCCAGAATTAAACAGGAGCAAGGGAGAGAGCTAGATTGCCTTCAGATAATTGCAAAACTCCTTTAAGACCCTACATTTCTTCTAGAAACAAAGATTCATTTTTTTTAAATACCAGCATTATATTGGTTGTATGGATAGTAGTGAGAATGGAACACAACAGTTTTCCCCTAAATTAAAAAACAGTGTCATGAAGGAATCAGTAGAGAAGTGCACATAAGCAAGCTGTAACAAAAAACTCTAGGGAAGAATAGGAATAAAAGGTTTCAAAAAGGAAATGAAAGACAAAAAGTGAAGATGAGCTGGTTATGGAGAGAAAAGAGTGGATAGTTTGAGCTGAATGTTCCACTGAAAAAAGTCCTCAGCACATTGGATGGAGACTAGTGAATTTGCAAGAAGGCGTCGACAGAGTCAAATGGAATGAATAGATATGGTTGAATAGTGATCCACATCATTGAAAAGTGCTCTAAAATTGAGGGCAGTAGTAACAAGTTCATTTATTAGAGTAAACCAAGGACCCCCGAAAAACATACCAAGAATCCAGGGGAAGGATATGAGACAAATAAATGCTCAAGTCACTTCCCAGAGAATCCCTTACACCAGTCTGCTAATGGGAATGGCTATCTTATACTGTGACACTTAACTAATCAGCCCTGGCAGGGTGTAGGGGTAGAATGGAGATGCACCCAATTCCATGCAAGGCACTCACCACAAGGAACTCTGTTGTTACCTTTGCAAACACAAATTAGCATCACTTAAAAATCTAACTGCTAATATTCACTTGAGTGACCTTCTATACTTCATTTCAGGTCCATAGTTTTCCAGTAGGCAAAAGAAACATTTCAGAGTAGTGAATTCTGGTTTTCAGAGGGGGCTATCCACATGAAGGAAAGTGTGTCTACTAAACTTCATCTTGTAAAATCCACAGCTGTGGGTGGCAGAAAAACTAAAAAGTGTCTGAACTCCTTTCCAAAATGTAGTTTTTGGAATTAGAAACCCTTCTTGATCTAAATAAAGTAATGTAACAAGTTTTCACTTTATTTAGAGAGAGAATTTGCATCCAATCCAACAACTTACCTGCCAAGTAGCAGTTTTATGGGAACTAAAACGGACGACTTAGAACCACTCAGCATACTTGTTTATAATGGAAATTGCAAATAAGAGGCAATGACATAATTATGAAGCATATTTCACATGAAAGATTTTGACTTGAATGTTTTAGAGATACTTTGTTTTCTACAGGACAAGACACTGATTCTGAACTAATTAGGAACAATTTAATAGCATAATGTAATTAGGATACATGCTTCCCTTTTCAGCTAGTCCAGTTCTTTGTATCCATTCAAAATGCCTGAGGTAGGAGAAACTAGAAAAGGAAGATGAGTATATAAAACTCTAGAGGAAGCAAAGGACACATTTCTGTTTCTTACTTCCATTGTTGAGCTGCTCAGGGATGAATGAACTTTCCCCAGTTCAGATTCTAGGAGACCAGCAGCACTTCTGTCAGAAATTACTTAAATTAAGGGCAGTACATTACTTAAATTGAAGGCAAAAAGAAGGAAGTCAAGACATATTCTTAATCTTTGTGGGTGGAGAGGGAGGATAAGGAAAACATTTAATTTCATAGTGGTCCATTAAATGGCAAATTTCGAAGCCAAAAAGGGTGTTACAGAATAGGTGATATGCATACCCTGTGTCTGCTGTCCAGGCTTCCAGAAAAAAGAAATCAAAAAGATGGTAATTTGCACAAATGCTGAGAATCATGGAAAATAGGTAAGAAATGGCACTAAGCAATGGACAATCAATAAATACCTAAGAGTTTTCATAAGGAAAGGAGCTATTTTATATGTTAAGAGAATCAGAATATCTCAGTGGGGTGGGGGAAGAGATCTTAAGGACAATCTATTCCATTGTCTTTATTTTAAGAAAAGAGAAAACTTGCCCTTGTAAATAGAAGTAAATAGATGGCAGGCACCAAAATTACACAGAACTGGAACACACATCTCCTGATTCCATTTAGAAAGAATGGAATTTTATGCAGTGTAAGGCTATCTTGAAAGGTGAGGGCCAAGGCCAGAACTACACTAGAAATGAACACACACATACATACATACATGTTCTTCTGCCTCTAACTGCAGTAGATTTGTAATTAATTGGTCTTTTAAATTTAATACAGGTATACTTCAAAATAATTGAAGGCAAAATTGGCCTCAAAGATAAATTCTTTAAACTTACATAACATTGATGGAAATGCAGTGCTGTCCAGATTACCCAACAAATATCCAAAATAAAGCTTAAAAATTCACCAGAATGAACAATGATAAAGAAAACTGAAGAAAATCATCTACAAATTTCTCATTTATCCCAGGCCTGCACAAAAAGATCACCAAAATTCTTAGAAAGTAGAGTGTAGAAAAGTTATGGTAGTTAGAAGATGAAATACAAAACTGCCCAATCCCACAGCAAGGGCAACAGGACTAATAAAATTGTGACATGAGGCATAACCTGGAACCTACTCCCCAGCTACACTAGGAGATGGGTCAGCCCAGAAAACAAGCAGCTCCCCTCCCCATTACCCAGGAAGCCTCTGTCTGAACCACATCAGAGACAAAAATCAAACAAGCCCTGCAGTAGGGGCAGCCTAGTTTGAGCCATTGAATTCAATTACCTATCTCCCACCACTGAGGAACATGGGAATAGAGTTTGATCCAAGGACAAATCCCCAATTCAAACACTGAGGTTAGAAATATGAATAAATGGGAGAAAAACACAATGAAAAAGTAAATACCTTGAACTGAGAGAAACACAATGAGTAAATAAATCTCATCCAGGGGGAGTCTCAGAGAAAAAAAATGTCATGGCCATAGGACTAGAAGAATTACCTAGAAAAAGTAAAATTGATACAAATGGAAGAACTAAGGAAGAAAAAAAATGGCAAGGATTAAGAATTTTGAACAGATGGTGGTAGGCATCATCTAAGAACTTAACTACTTGAAAATTAACATGGACAAAATGAAACCTAGGAAATTTAAAAAATAAGTGTGTGAAGGGAATGCAGGCCAGGCATAGCAGTCAGCCTATACAAAGACCTAGAGGTGGGAATGGCAAACAGCAAACAGGCTGGTTTCGATAAACCATATAATGTATAACAGTGACCTGGAATCATCCTGGAAAATAGGCTGGAGCTAAATTATGAAATATTTTTTAATGTCAAACAGAAGAATTTACACAGGCAATAGGGAACCACTAGAACTTTTTGAGCAAGGCAATGACTGATCAGACCTGTGTTTTAGGAATATGTGGATGATGGACTGGAGAAAAGAGAGGTTTGAGTCAGGAAGATCAATTAGGAAGTGAGTGCAATAAAACAGGCAATAGATAGTGAGTGATGTGGTTCGAGCATCAATCTGATATGGGTGAGGAAGATGCTGGATGATGGCAGGCACCAAAAGTTGGGATTCGGTCATGTGAAGAATTCACTATGGCTATTGTCTTTGGCAAAAGGTAGATTTATTTAGAGGAAGGAATTACAGACAAATGAAGGGATACAGTAGACACCAGGAATGGTAAATATGAAATAGAGTTGGGAGAACATATGAAAGACAAGTTCCTCTGTAGAACTCACAATTACCTAGTGGAAAGGAAGCACCCCATGAGGTTGGGACATGTCCTTAGCTGGCAGGCTAAATCCTGAAAGGGATTTAGCACCCTAAAAGAATTAGCTGTAAGGAGGAGAAGTGAGATTGAAAAGCACAGTGAAGTTAGGAAAGATACCATGTGGCATAGGGAAAAGGGAAGGGGAAAGACACCATGAGGCAGAATGCCATGACAGATTGACCCAAAGGAGGATAGCAGCCATAGGATGGCCCAGAAATAAATTTTTATAGGGAAAATTTAACCCCATGGACATGATTTGGGATTTCTGACTGGGCATGGCAAGGTAAGACTGCAAGAGACCTCTAAAGAGAGTGGGTCTCTAGAGTTGGATTTCAGCCTGGACAAACCTCCCCACAGGGTGGGACCATGGAGCTAAACCGATCTCGATCAGTGCCTTCTCTCTTCTTGCCTGAGAGATCAATTCTTTAGTTTCTCTCTAACACATTATTCAAGATCTCATCAGTGAGGGCCTAAACTAGGATGAAGATTATATGTGGAGAGAAGGAAATGAATGTAAGAGATGTTGTGAAAGAATTAACAAAACTTTTCAAATGGTTAAGATAAAGAGGATGAGGAAAAGGGAAAAAGCAAGACTGAATCCAAGGTGTGAATCTGAATTATTAGAAGATTGGTGGTATCCTAGAGAAATAGATCAAGTAAGCAACAGAGTCCCTGCATCCAAGAAGCTTACATTAACAAAGAAACACAATCCGTCCAGGAAGCACTGTTTTTGGTAGTGTTAATTTAATTATTGTTTCCCAAGAGGAAACAGGGTAGAGCATTTGACAACACTCATGAAGATGACTGGGGAGTGTAGTGGTCTGGTCCAGGCTGTATATGGTAAATGCTCACTCATCAGGAATCTAGAGTTCCAGGCTGAAGTTCAGTTGAAGACAGAAATTGAGCATGCAGCATGGCAGCATGAAGATGGCTGAGGAAATCTATTTTTTTTCCTCCTTGTTACATGCATTCCATATCTGGTCAACAATCCATTATCTAAAAGGCCGCATTTCTAAAATATATAGAGAATTGTCTCATATTTATAAGAATTCAAGCCACTTTTTCAATAGATAAATGGTCAAGGGATATGAACAGACAATTTTCAGATGATGAAATTAAAACCATTTCTAGTCATATGAAAAGGTGCTCCAAATCACTATTGATCAGAGAAATGCAAATTAAGGCAACTCTGAGGTACCACTACACACCTGTCAGATTGGCTAAAATGACATGAAAAGATAACGATGAATGCTGGAGGGGATGTGGGAAAGCTGGGACACTAATACATTGTTGGTGGAACTGTGAATGGACCCAACCATTCTGGAGAGCAATTTGGAGCTATGCTCAAAAAGCTATCAAACTGTGCATACCCTTTGATCCAGCAGTGTTTCTATTGGGCCTATATCCCAAAGAGATCTTAGAGGAGGGAAAGGGACCCACCTGTGCAAGAATGTTTGTGGCAGCCCTTTTTGTAGTGGCTAGAAACTGGAAATTGAATGGATGCCCATCAATTGGAGAATAGCTGAATAAATTATGGTATATGAATGTCATGGAATATTATTGTTCTGTAAGAAACGACCAACAGGATGATTTCAGAGAGGCCTGGAGAGACTTGCATGAGCTGATGCTCAGTGAAACGAGCAGAACCAGGAGATCATTATACACAGCAACAACAATACTATATGATGATCAATTCTGATGGACATGGCCCTCTTTAACAATGAAATGTCTCAAACCAGTTCCAATTGTTCAGTGAAGAAAGCCATCTACACCCAGAGAGAGGGATATGAAATGTAGACCACAACATAACATTTTCATGCTCTCTATTGATGTTTGCTTGCATTGGGTTTCCTTTTTCAGATACTTTTGTTCATGTAGATATGGCTGTTCTTGCACAGCAAGATAAGTATGGAAATATGTATACATATATTGGACTTGTCAAGTATTTTAATATAATTAACATGTAGTGGACTTCCTGCCATCTAGGGGAGGGGTGGGGAGTAGGAAGGAAAATTTGTAACGGAAATTTGTAAGGCTCAATGTTGAGGAACTACCCATACATATGTTATGCAAATAAAAAGCTTTTAAAAAAATCCATTATCTATTTTAAATCCTCTTCCTCAAATCCAAACTGTATTCTCAGATCCTGTTTTTTTATCCAAATATTCATTCCCAAATCCTTTTCATTTCAAGGTTCCTGCTTCAATCAATGGCACTAGTGAAAGCATGTATGCATGAACGAATGGAGAAAAAAAAAAAAAAAAAAAAACATTAAGCAACTTTTAAGTCTGTCCCAAGTACAGAGCTAAGTACTGGGTATGCAGCTATAAGTAAGTAGGGAAAGTCTCTGCCCTTGGGGAGCTACCTTCTTACAGTGGGGAAAAGGGGGAGGAGAAGAGGGAAACAACATTAAAAAAGCAGGGGAGAACAAGAGGGAGGGGATATGATTTGGGAATGGTCAGGAAGTAGGATGGCCTCTCTCAGTGCTCAGGGTCTTACTAATTATTTTTAGTGAATAACCATGGTGACATTTACATTGGGAGTTATGGTTTGCAAAGCATTTTACATATATCCCATTTGATCTTCACAAAAACACTCTGAGGTGGGTACTACAAGTATTCTTATCCCATTTTACAGAGAGAAAACTAAGGCTTAGAGAGATTAAATGACTTGCTCCTGACCACTTAATAAATATCAGAGACAAGATTTAAATTAATCTTCCTGATATCAGCTCTCTCTATTCAGACATCAATGATTTTCCACTTTGGGAAAATACCACCCATGTTCCTGTCTTCAGCATCTTAACTAGACTTCATAGTTCCTAGAAATGTTTTCTGGGTTTTTTCCATGGATATCCTAGATAAATTGCTAAAAATCATCCAGAGATAAAGAGATCTTTCACTTCCTACTCCCATTCCACCCCAGGTCATTTAGCTCCAGAATCAATGCCTTTTGCATACTTGCCATCACTTCATCTTGTATTAAGATCTTGGTACATGCCTCCTGAAAGTAACATAGTTTTTATTTCATCTCATGTCAGGTTAGTAGAAGCAGCATGGCACAGGAGAGAGCCCCGGCTCTGCCCTCCGAAGGGCTCAGAACGAATCTTGGCTCTGCTTCATATACATCAGGAGTGGGGAACTTCCGGCCTGTGAAATCATTTGCTAAGGCAAACCATAGGCTATGATGAGTTGAAAGTTAGGTACCACAACCTCCCACAGTTTGAGCTCTATAAATTGATAATTATGTATGACCCATGAGTAAAGTTATAAATGTCCAAATGGCCCTGGCAGAAAAAAAGGTTCCCTACCCGTCTTTACATTTTGCACTGGGCTCTTTACTAGGGAAATAAGGGAAGGGCACAAAATTACTTTTAACAATACTAAAAGCTCTATCCTAACCTCAGGAGCCCTCAGCTGGGAGTCATCTGACTCCTCCCCTTTGCCTTTTCTTTCTAGCCTCAGTGTAGCTTCTTCTCTCTCCTGGTAGTGCAGGTAAAACTCTTGAATGGGTTCTTCCAGTACAAGAACCTGCCTCTTTTGGAGATCCTTCTTTTCAGGCATGTGGGCCATAGTTTCACCATCTCAGATGGTCTTCCATCTCTCCATCTTATTCTTTCACTCTCTAGCCTTCTGAGGCAGGTAAGGATTCCCCTCTTCCTCTTCAAACTCCTCTTCTGAAAACACTTGTTTTTTTTTCTGGAGATACTTCAAGTAGGGAAACCAACTTATATTTTAGGCAAGGTCACTTTCATAAACACAGTGCAATCTATGCACCTGCTAATAACCTTGAGAGCAAGCTTATCATAATTCCTTAAGATTTACAAAGTTCTTTATATATGTTATCTCATTTGATCCTCACAACAAACCTCCCCATTTTACAGATTTGGAAGCTTTGCATCAGTGAAGTGATTTACTTAGGGGTCACAGAGTTTCATAATCCCTATACATACAAGACACTGTACTAGAAGCCTGGAATACAAGTTAAATATAACCCATGTTCTGTTCACTAGAAGTTTACAATCATCCTGGATTTAAAAAGGATCAATACTTCTTTCTCTTCATCCCGACAGGCTTGATGTGCAAGACTGGAGAGTGTTTTGTTCTGCTCCTGGGTGACAGCTCTATCACTGTAGTGATAGACAGGAAGACAAATTTGATTAGCCTTTATAAGGGAAAATCCCTCCTTTTTCATTGCTAGAGTTCCAAATTCTGTAGAAAAGACCTTTAACCACTGGCTAGGCCTTTCCTTACTAGTTCAAGAACAGCTTTGAGAGGCTTTTTAAAAAGACAGTATTTAAGCAGCTGGGGTAAGCATTACATGATGTCAATGGAGAATGGATGGACTCCTTTGGAGAGTGGATTCCTCTCCACCCCTATACTTCCACTCCCACCCCTAAGAGGATACCATTATGAACAAGGAGGATATGAGTGAATACTAGATATAAACACTGTGGGATTTTTTTTGGTTGTTGTTTCTGTATTTCAGTTGTTGTGGAATACATTTGTTGGTTTTTCTAGACTTTCAATAAAACTTTTCTTTTGTACATCATAGCTCACTTGTTAGTATGGAAGCGCTATCAATCTTTTGGACCATCAAGTGGAATGAGTGTCCCAAGTTTGGGGGATGATGGTGGTGAGTTCAGTGAAGTGCAATATTCCCCACATGAAGTCTGCCTTTGCCTCTTGCTGACTATGTGGCTCAATTCAAATCACTCGTCATCTCCTAAGGTCTCAGGAAACTCTCTAAGACTATACATTTTCAAAACGGTTCATAGGATCACACACTTGGAGCTGGAAGAGACCATAGTAATTATCCAAGCCCCTTGATCAGTAAACAGTAATCAAGTACCCTCTATTTGCTAGGCACTGAGAATACAAAGAAAAAAAAATGAGACACTTCTTGCTTCCAAGTTTATATTTTGTAAGGGAAACAACATGAATTCCTAGAAATAGATATAAAATGTAAACAAAGCAGAGAAAATGTCATTTTGGAAGGGAGATAATAGCACAAGGATTGATTAGGTGTGAGGATGGAAGAGCTTGTATTTAGGCCCAATTGTGAAGAACGTGAGAGCTTCTAAGAGGCAGAGGGAACACTCTGGACAAAGGCGAGGGAGTAGGAGATGGAAATGATATGTTGGAAAACAGTAATCAATCAGTGAACAATCAAGTTTTTTAAAAATAAATTTTATTGGTATCTCTTTTCATCACTTCCTTTACACCTTCTCATTGACATTTATTACAACTAAGGCTTTTTTTTTTCAAAGAAAAAAGAAAAAAAGAAAGGAGTCACTAAGTAGTTATTAAACACCTACCATGTGTCAAGCACTGTGCTAAATGCTAGTAATACAAAAAATGAAGCAATACTTGAAAAATGCTAAGAAAGCCTGTTTGTCTGGAAGATAGAGTTCATGAACGAGAGAAATAAGTAATAAACTTGAGAAGGCATGTGGAACCAGGTTGTGAAGCATTTTAAATGCCAAGGAGGACTTTGTATTTAATCTTAAAGGTAAGGAGCCTGTTGCTTTGGCAGCTGCTTGAAGAAGGGATCGGAGAGGAGTGCAATGACTTGTTTGAGGTTATATGTGTCAAAAGTAACAGACCTTGATTGCTAAATCAGCAAAATGGTGAATTTTCTCCCTGGAGGGAGAGGGACATAGATGAAATCACAAGTTCAGATCTAAAATAAAGATAAATTTATAATAATGGCATATCTTGGGCTATTTGAATGTTTTAAAAGGAATTACCCTTCATATAAAATAACATGTAAATTCATGTCTGAGTCTTAGTAATAAAGGCATGATTTTCTGTTCATATATAAAATCAAGCAAAAATAGAAATTTGGTGTATAATTCCTATTCCCAAAAAGTGGCCTTCACCCTGCAAATATTATTGATAGCAATGAGGAAAAGAGGCTGCATACAAATGGGAAAGATATCAGGAAGGGATTAGACCTGAAGCTTTTCTTAAAACAATTCACATTCAACTATGTTTAGTAATTCATTGGAATTACCATTTTCTTCTGTTTGATTATTTATTAATGTCTGCGTTGTAAAGTAATAGGGGATCTCCAGACTGAGAAGCACTGGAGAAGTAGGAGTTATTAGTGCAGAACAGAACTATGCCCTGAAACTAAGGGCAATGTACTACCACTTATTCTGAAGGCCTTCTCCCCTTTTTTCCTCCTTGCCTTCCCCACTTCCAAGGTTTACTGGGGTTCCCTTTTCTGTGAGATTAATTCCTTCTTATGGGAGGAAATGGAAGTACTATAATTTGGCAGCTCTTACCCGTCAGCTGGAATGAGCTGAGGTCCTGCGGGAATCCTGCCAAATTCTTGGTGTCAGTTTCTACCTGCCAGCTAGCTTGAGAGCTAGGCGGAGGTGCCAGTCATAGCTCTCAGAAATGAAGAAAGTTTCCACACACCCCACAAGATTCAATAGCAATACCTTGCTGGTAGTGATACAGGAGAAAATGCCAAGTCCTGCCCTAGAAGAGAGCTGGCAGCTCTCAATAGAACAAGCATTTAAACACATAGGAAAAATGGTGGTCCCAAGTGCTGGACATTCTGTAAACTCATTTGTAGAGTGACTGAAGCAGGCTAGGAGGCAGAAAGGAAACTCTGGTATGATTAACCAGGGCATCAGGGAGGGAAAAAATGAGAAGGGACCTTCTGTAAAAGCCTAATTCATTGGGAGAGTTTTGTGTGCCTGACAGCAGCCCTTCTGCAAGGTGAATTCTTTCATAAAGGGCCTCATTCACAGTCTGCCAAGACATCCATGACCTATTCTCGAATTCACACAAAAATTAAAAGAAAAACAACAGCCTGGCTAATTTAGCGACTTGCAAGATGCAGCTGGTGCTACTGTTTGCACAAAAATTGGCCTGCTCCTTCCCACCCCCACCCCCACCAGTCCAATTGCCTGCACCTCCCCACCCCCAACCTCTTCGATATGTTTTTCTTAGTTATTTTGTATCCTCCAGCACCAGCATGATTGTGACAAGTGACTGACTAAGCTGGCACTGTGGGATACAGAATAACAAAGGCGTAATGTATCAGGATGGTGAGGGACAGGGCCTGTGTGGGAAATGCACACAGAACAGCAACAGGGTTGGCCAAGTCCAGAGCTGAGATCAGCTGAGAGATTTGGAACGTTTAAAAATAATAATAATTTTAGTACAAACTCAACGGAAGGTTCTGTAGTTTCTTCTTAGCGTCTTGGTGGGCTGGCTGCTTTGCACCTGCCGGGGCAGGCAGACAGCCTTGGGAGCCAGGCTTGGTGGTCCCACTGGGCTGCTCTCTTCGGGAATGGTCTGTGATACAAAGCTCTGCTTATGACAATTACCTTCAAGCACTGGGATTAAAAACATCTTGCTTAGAATCACTACCTTCCCCAACTTTTCCAGGTACCTTCTGGGGAGAATGTGCAGCACCTTACCCTGGATGTTCTAAGAGCTATGCTTCCTGCCAAGCAGGAGAGGGGGCCTCCTCCTGGGTGCTACTTTCAGCTCCACAACAGACTTTTTGACGGGTTGGTCTGGACTATAAACACAAGCAGCTCTGCCCACTTTATTCCTTATGGTGATCACTGGTGAATGGCAGCTCAGATTGCCTAGTTGTCTTTATGGCAAGGGCTGTGTTGATACTGAATGAATATGCACTGGCTGCTTTGGGAGGGGAAAGGGCAGAGGGCATGTGCTTCAATTACAAGGCTTATTCTGCCTCCCTCTTTACAAACTCATCTTCTGTGGTGTTAAGTTCATGGCTGCCAGCTTGGGGGACTTTTAAACTTATTTAGCAGCTGCATTGACTACCCTATCAACCAGCTTGGTAGGCCAAATTCAGTTACACTCAATAGACACATAAACTGATATGTAGTCTGTCCCTTACTCTTCCCCACCTTTACTCAGGATTTTGACTTTAAAGGTAAATAAGTGGATTGTGGTGCTCACCAGAGCCAGATCCCAGTGAAACTGACCAAGGTCAACAATTCTGACCAGTCCATTATTATCCTGTGCCCATCACCCTGCAGAGCATGAAGCCTCTAAGCTTTCTCAATGGGGAGGACTCTAATAGGTCTCTCTCATCATAACCCAAGTTGTCAGAGGGAGGTAGATGCAGCTTAGAAAGAGCAATCATTAGATCTGCTTGTGGTCTGGACAAAAAAGTCAAGGCAATATCTACTGGTGGATAAATAAAATCCAGTCTGCTCATTTCTCCATGAGCAGGAAACAAGGTTTAGAAGCTGTAGAACTCTCCTCTTAAGACTGACAACTTGATATGCCCAAAGAAAACAGCAGGAGGGAAATTTAAACTTGAAAAAAAGTCAACTAATAATGAAGAGAGACTTAATTACTTGGAAGCTAACAAGGCCAAGTTGAGATGTTATAATGGCTCTGGCTTCCATTCTCTTCTTCTTTCAGGTGAAAAACCAAGCACTACTCTAGCTAGATGCTTAGATGCATATATATTTCCCAGATCATAGCAGCTTTTATGTGCTTAGAGAAACTTATCCCTACACATTTTCAGGTAGTTTTTTTTATGACCAAAAACCCCCAAAACAACCCAAAACAACAACAAAACCCAAAGGGCAAAGGAAAAAGGGAACTAGAACTAATATTGTTGGTAGATTTACATAATACCTACATGTCTCAAAGTCCAAAATTTCCTAGAAATAGAATTCAGGTCATGGGCAAAGTCGGCTACAGTATTTAGAAGAAAGATAGATATAGTTATAACTGTTTTTACCAAGATGTCTCTAGTCTTCCCTAAAAATTGCTTTCCATTTACTCTGTATATATCTTATGTATAACAAATTATTTACACATTATCTTCCCAACTGGAAAGTATACTCCTGAAAAGTGAATGAGCATAAGAGCACATGTGTGAATCTCCCCCCTCAACAACTTGTAAACTAGCTAAAATTTTGCACAGTTCAATAGTAATAGCAAAAAATTGCAAATGAATACTAGCTACCCATTGATGAGCACAGTGTACAGTAAATAGAAAAATCACTTGACGTGGAACCAAAGGACTCGTCTAAATCTTGCCTCTGTCACTACCAGCATGACTTCAGACAAGCTGCTTGATTCACCTCCCTTTCATGAAGGGCAGGATGGATTCATGTATTGGGCAAGTGGGTGAAGCAGTGGGTAAAACATGGCCTGGAGTCAAACTCAGCTTCCATCATTCACATTTGTTCAGTGCAACCCTGGGCAAATCATTTGCCTCTCTTGCCTGAAAATAGGATCACAGCATCAAGCTTGTTGTGAGGACCAATTGAGAGAGTATTTGTTAAAGTACTTAAGACAAGGCTTGGCACATGGTAGGAATTATACAAATGTTTATTTCTTTCCTTATGCACCTTCTAGCTTTATGGTCCTATGACTTTTAAAACTTCTCAGGAGAAAATTAAAATGAAAAAGGATTTAAACCTGACCAAATATACCCAGAAGAGGCTCAATGGAGGTAAAAAAGATTTAGGGACATTAAGGAATCAATTCTTTTTTAAAAAATGAGTAGAAGACATCAATTAAAAAAAAGTCCCATCATTATTACTACCAAAAAAGGAGCAACTGTGAGGATATTAGTCATTCTGTCAATAGTCAATAACCAAATATGTCAGGCATTAGGCTAAGTGCTAAAGATACAAAGAAGCAAAAAAAAGCAGTCCCTCACTTTAAAGGAGTTCTCAATATGAGAGAGACAACATAGAAACAACTACATACAAACAAGCTATACACAGGATAATTAACTGAGGGAAGGAGGTAGAATTATGAGGGATTGGGAAAGGATTTCTATAGAAAGTAGAATTTCAGTTCTTCAGACTTGAAGGAAAGCCAGAGAAGACAAGAAGTGGAGATGAAGAGGGGAGAATTTCTAGCTATTGGGGACAACCAATAAAAATGCACAAAGTCTAGAAATGGGAGTATCTTATTGGAGGAGCAGAAAGGAGGCCAGTATCACTGGATCAAAGAGTGTGTAGAAGAATGTAAGGTGTAAGAAGACTGGAAGGATGGGGGTTGGGTGGAATATAGGTCATGAATGGACATAGGCCAAGCAGGATCAATATGATGAGACAATAGTCATATAGATTCAGAACTGACTGGACAGCCAAATTCAAGGAGGTGTGAATGGTTTGGTGTCAGTGTAACAGAAGCCTTCCATTTGAGCACAACAGGTATCTGTTGGCTCTGAATATTTTTATCAATGACTTCATTAAAGTCATAGGTAGTGTGTTCATGAAATGTGCAGATCACACCAAGCTGGGAAAGATAGGTAACATAAAGGATCCAACAAAGAAGCAGGATCAAAAGGATCTTGTCAAACTAGAGCATTGTGCTGAATCTAAAAAGATGAAATTCAATAGGGATAAAGCCCTGCACTTAGGTGCAAAAGCATCCTCTTCACTGGTCAATCTACTTAACCCTCTCAGTCTTCTCTCAGCCTCAGCCATCTCTAAAATGAAGATAATAATAGCACTTACATCATAGGGTAACTGTGCATACCAAATGAGATAATGTAAAGCTTTTTTAAAAGCCTCATGTAAATATTATTTACTAGATAGTAAGCACTTAAAAAATGTTTGCTGAATGAATAAATCCCTTAAAAGCATGATTATCTATATAGCAAAAACCAAATAAGTGGAGTATCTTATTGTCCAGAGTATGGTTTGCACTTGGAAAAGGATTCCATAGAGCTGGTCATCTTGGAATGACACTCTAGACAATCAATAAGCAGAGATCAGAGTAAGAGGCAGTGAGTAGGATGGATTGCATTTTGGGAAATGGAATAGAATTTTCAATGACTAAGAGTCTCTTTCTCTCTCTTTTTTTTTTTTAAAGGGAAGAAGAATCATACCTATTATTTATATGATATAGGGAACTCCCGTTCCCAATGCAGGTCAGCAGTCACTGCAACATGGAATTTCAGAGTGTTACCTACGGTATTGAGAGACTGTGACTTGCCCAGGGTTGCATGGCCAAAAGGGAGTAGAAGTGGGAAGTAAAGCTAAGTACAGAAACCTTTACATCTACTACAGATCCTGAGTTGTATCAACTCTGTATCTTATGCTGCCTCTCTCCCTAAAAAACAAAAAACCCACCCCTTTAATACTGATATTTTTTAGTAATTCTAGTAAGTCTAGATGCACTATTATAGTCTCTGAGGAATCAAAATGGCAAGTTCACCCAAGGTCAATGAAAGGATGCTTGGGACATATAAGACTGTAGAATATTATCAATGATGAATTTTGTGTACAAATGGCATCAAAACTACCAATGAGACATATAACTGGAAAAAGAAAAGGGCTGCCCATGTATCTAGTACAGGAGCTACAGATCCATTGTAATAAGGTATCACATGATGGATGCAATAGTACTTGTGTAATTTCTTTTAAGTGAAAGGATTAAATAATTTTAAAAGAAACTCAAACTTCCTTTGCTAAATATAATTTCTAAAAACTATCACTTAATTTATTTAAGTTTCTTTGCAATCAACCCCTGTAGTAATTTTTACTTTTCCTTCACCGCCATTTCTGGCTTCCCTTCTCAATTGGCAGTATTTTCCAGTGAAGAAATTCCTCAGTATGTGAATAGAAACCTTGTGAAATAGTAATTCTCTAATTTTTTGATCTCAGAATCTTCTCATAAGCTTTTGTTTATGTCAGTATTTGCCATATTAAAAATTAAAATGGATACATTTTAAAATATTCATTTAAAATATCAATAATAAATTGATTACATGTTAGTATGTAAATAACATATTTTTATGAAAAATAGCTTTTCCAAAACAAAATAATTAATGAGAAATGGCATTATTTTACATATTTTTATAAAACTCTTTAATGTCTGGCTTAATAGAAGACAGCTGGATTCTCATATATGCTTCTACATTCAATCTGTTGTGATATGTTTTGGTTGAAGTATATGAAGAAAATCTGGCCTCACATAAATATGTAGTTGGAAAAGGGAAGACTATTTTAATTGTGAAATAACATCTCAGTATTATTATGAAAATTGCTTTGACCTTGTGGATTTCCTTAAAGGGTATTGAGAAATGGGACAAGGGGTCTATGGACCACAGTAAGACAACTACTGTTGAGGAATATTTAAGAGGACAAAAAAGGACAAAATGATGAGGATATGCCTTGGTGTAAGGAGCATCCACATAGATCAGACCACAGAACCAATGAAGTATTGCAGCAAAGAGTATTTAAGCCATTGAGGGGGGGGGACAGAAATATTCACCGTTAGAAAGAGCATCAACTTTGACAAATTCACAGATCTTAGAAATGCTTTTACACACACACACATAAACGTGTACATGCATGCACACACATTTCCATTTCCACTCAGGACCAAACAAAAGGAAATCAGGTTACATATAATGAAAGCAGTTTTTAAAAGTAGATTTTTATTTATTTTGTTTTTTAACATCACATATTTCTCTTTATATTCTTTTCTCCTCTCCCCGCAACGCTGTCTGAAAGAGCTATCTCTTATAACAAAATTTTAGTGTTTTTTTTTTTAAGTGGAAGAGAAAAATCACCAAAATAAACATACTAAAACCAACTTCTGGTGTCATTTGTAATGTTCCAAATGTGTGAACCCCCACCTTTCACAACAGAGTGTGTGTGTGTACGTTGAAGACAATTTAACAGTGATGAAATAACACTAAGTACACAATCTATCCCTTCTTACTAAGAGAGTGAATTGTCCACATAATTGGTAGATGTTCAAGTTCTCAGAGACAGCCTAATCTGACAGCAAGTACTAGTTGCTCATCATTTCTTATAATTGAGTTATCCTATGCCAAATTTAAAAAAAAAAAAAGGAAAGAAAAAGTTTTTCTATAGCCATAGCCAATTTTACATTTGTGTCATCCTCCCATCCCCTTTTGTTAAAGTACATTTGAGTAAAATTCCAACAATTTTTTCTTTAGATACTGGGAAGGTGTGAGGATCTAAGAGTTACAAAATCATCATACTGATTGAGGATAAGGCAGCTAGGTGGTGCAGTGCACTGAGAATAGGACTTGGGAGACAGGAGATTAGACTTCATTGTCTCAGATACTTCTGTGTGGTATTGAGCAAGTCACTTAACCTTTCCATTTCCTTATCTGTGAAATGGAGATAATAATGGCACTCATCTGTCAAGGTTGATGTAAAGATCAAATGAAGTAGTACACAGAAAGGATTTAGCAAACCTTAAAGTGCTACATGTAAATGTCGATGTGATTATTACCAACTGGCAATAAATAAATAACAATAAAATAAAATAATAATTAAAAAATTAATAAAATAAAATAAATTCAATAAAATAACAGACTTGAATGACTTTTCCCCTTGAAGTTACTGGAATGACCAATCATTTTGGTGACTTTGCAACCTGACTAAATTAACTAAGCATACCATTTTGACTTGTTGCTGATATAGCCTTGTGGTTAAAGGGATGAAATTTGACGTGGAATTTAGACCAAACTTCTTTAAATAACTAGTTGAACACCACCAAATAATATTGTGTCTTCTGGCATGGCGCTGCAACACCAATTTAAAGATAGACACCCTCCCAGCTTCTTATAAGGTTCATATGGACTATTTGTGCCCAACTTGTGGTAGAACCTTCTGAGCTTCAACTGGTATTATTAGCCACAGCAAAAAAACAAAAAACAAAAACCCCCACAGTTTGGCCACTTGGGTGAGAGATTTTCCATTTAGGGACAACTGTTTGTGGATTTACTAATGCAGCAATATTTATTAAATGATAGTTTGCCTAACACACCCCAAAGCAAATAAATTTAAACTGAAAAGATCAAATCATAAACATTTTCTCTAGAGACTGCTTCAATGAATTCTGTTTACTACTCAGGTCTCAAGTACCAATAAAATGCAACATATAGGGCCAGATGAAAACTTACTTTAGGGTCCCTTGATTTTGTTGGTGTGATGAACAAGATGGCCTTTGAGAATCATTGTAGCCAAAGAAGTCATCATCCTGCCCAAATCTGCTAAAGAGTTGCTTTGAACTTAGCTGGGTTGGTCCCCTGAATAAGAGGGCATCCTTGAGTATAAGACCAGAAAGAACACTTTTCACATTGGTATGATATATCCAAACTTGAATGACACTGGTTTTTAAGAACCCAGGAGTCATTCTTATGCCAGAATAAGATATCAGAAAAGGATAAAGACAAAAGAAAAAGAAATTTTCCATTTTGTGGGTTGAGTAACCCAAGTTATAGATCTTGTAACAAGAATACAAGGGAAGCAGGTCAGCATAAAATAGATGTCTGGTCTCAATCTTCTGAGGGTAGAACTTGAAGGTCTTGAACCATATTTTAGTTTTTTATTCAAATTAACACAAGCTATTTTGAGATTTCATATGCTAACTTCCTAATTGTGTTGTTCAGCTTAGCAAGAGCTAAGATACAGCTGATAAGCAAGGAGCTGTACAAAATAAAGTAGTAGAATACTACACATCTAGATTATTTTATCTTACTTAACTGCTATGCCAATGGAGCCATTTTTAAATGGCCACTATCCCTGAATTTGTGACAAAGTAACATTTTTTCTTTGCTACACTCTAATTGAAGAACATTGCTTGTAACAAAAGGAGGAAACACAAAGCCAGAGGAAAAGAATCACTCTATGATCATATCTAGATGAAGAGTAATGGTACATTTATGCCAATCTGGTCCATTCTTTCTAAGGTGAGAATTTGCTCTTTGATGCACCAGGAAACCATGCAGATTACTCATTGGTTACAATGAGTTTCAGATGCATATAGATCCCCACAATTCAGTGGATAAAAATTCTAAATTTGCACTTCTTTGGTTTTATTTTGGTTGCTCCTTTAACTTTTTAACTTGAAATTTACAAATGTTAGGATTTATCATTTTGTTTTTAATTAAAATACTCTTATACTGACAAAATTCAGTCTGGGATGAGAGAAAGGCAATTTATAAAGTAATCTGTATCCAAGAAATCCAGAAAAGAGGAAGGAAGGTAGTCAATTCATTCAGGGTCTACTTTAATCTTGTAGTATTAAACGTTCTAACACCTGCACTATGGGGGTAAAAAAAAAAAAAAAAACAAACCTCCCAACAACCTTGTAAATACCTTTGTCTTTGAAATTCCTAAATGAACTAGCTGAAATTATGAACTGATAGCTTGTAACACTTTACTTTAAACATTAGAGATAAGAGATAAAAGGAGTTGGGGCAAATATCAAGAGGGTATCAAAATCTATTTGTTTGTTTTTATCATTAATGTAACTCAAAAGTAGTCAAGTAGATTGTTAAGCTTTTCCACAATGCTTTGTTTTCCAGACAGACCTTGAATACTAAGTTTCAATCTAAAGTTTGTTTTTTTTAAACCAGTAACCAAGTAATAAACTGCCTATAAAGGGGGGGGGGGGGAAGGTTTATAATGGAAATTGTGACAACATTGAGCATAATATTACAGCTCTTATACCACCTCTTCCCTCTTTCTACACACCCCTACTCTTCTCACTCAGGAATTTTTTTTTTCTCCATTGTAACACCTTTCTCAGCTTGCTTGGTGGTATGGAAGAAATAACATTTTAAAAATAAAGAATAAAACTTTAAAAAGATGAATAGCATAGGTAGTATATATTCTGTTTTTGATAATGCCTTGCTTTCCCCTCCATTTTGAGAAGTGAGACTAAGCTCCTTTTACTCTATATTTAATGAAGACAATTAGGTCATGCACTGATAAAAACCACTAAGTTTCTTTGACAGCAAAATCTGTGATCTTTTCCAGGACAGGAAAACTCAAGGAAGGGCAACTAGAGATATGCGGCATTTTCCTCACCATCTCTTCTACAGCATTTAGACCACCACATCGACTCGAGATTCACCATTACATACGTGCTTCAACTTCAGTCTTCAATCAACAGGTGGCATTCCATCTACATAACCTTTCTTGGAACTTCTTCCCTCTTATCCCTTTTCACTAACCCATCTTGATGATGCTTACTAAAGATTTGACCAAACTTCTGTTTAAAACACACACACACACAACCAAAACCAAAAACTTTTTTGGGGGAGGGAATCCGATTTTCGTGTTTACTTCTCTCAGGAGGCAGTCCCATTCCTGAGAGCACCTGGGAAAAATCAGTGCCGGAATGAGCTCCTTCTAATAATAAAGGCGGGCAAGGAAGGAGAGGGAAGTAATGTGGGAGCAGGGGAGAATGACCTCTTCCCAGTTGTCACAGAATGCCTTATTCCCTTCATTGTGTGCAGGGCTTCAAGTTTAAAGTGAGGGGGACCACAGCAAACCTTGACTTCTTAACTGGCCTCCTTGCAGGTCCCGGATTGGAAAGAGAGCGAGGAGCATAAAGGGGCCCCGCAGCTGCACAGTTCACCCCAAGCCCAGTCAGATCAGTCTTTCCCCCTCAACGGTGCCCCTTCGGTAAAACTCATTCCAAACTGAGAGCATCTGGAGCGGAGGTGGGGCGGGAAGGAGAGAGGGGCTCCCCAGCCTCTAACAATCCCAAGAATAACAGGGCCAGAGTCCCTGGGTTGGAGTTGGGGGCGTGTGTTGGGGGGGTGTCTTTCCAGCCCCAGATTAATCTGCACCGCCCCCCTCTCCCCCCCAGGAGATGCCGCCGGGGCGCCCTTTCCGCAGTTGCTACATGTCATTGCTCCCACCCCCGCCTGTCAAAGCGGACCCGGCGCCCCCAAATGCCCGCAGCTCCCCCCTCCGAAGTTTTGGGCGCGAGGGCCGCTGGGGGTGGGTGGGGACGGCGTCTGTCACAGCCCTGGCCCGGCCGACCAGCACGTTCACCTCTCTCTCGGTGGCTCCGGGTGTCCGCATCCTCCGGCTGGCACCAGCCACCCTCCCTCTCCTTTCCTCCCTCCTTCCCCTCCCCCCCGCAGGCCGGCCCAGCTCCCTGAGGCGCAGGAGAGAGTGGAGCCCCCGGGGCGGGGAGGAGCGGCCGCAGGTACCCCGGGGCGGGCGGGGACGCGGAGCGGGGCGGGCGGGGTTCGGGCTGCGCCCCCAGCCCAGCCGGGCGGGGGGGAGCGGGGCTGGGCGGCGCTGCCTCGGGCTCTGTGCGCTGCAGCCCGAAGCCGAGGAGCAGGAGGAGCAGGAGGAGGAGGAGGAGGAGGAGGAGGAGGAGGAAAAGGAGGAGGAGGAGGAGGAGGAGGCGGCGGCGGCGGGTCCCGGGTGGGGGGAGTGCAGCGCTGCGGACCCGGGCGGCTGGTAAAGGACGAGGCGGAGGCTGAGGAAGGAAGCAGGGAGACCCCGGCTACAGCAACAAAGGGCAGCGAGCGATTGGCCGGGGCCCGAGGCGAGGTCAGCTGGGGGCTGGGGTGGCCGGAGCCCGCGATGGCGATTGCACGTGCTTGCAGACACGGGCGAGTGCCGAGCTGGAGGTGCACGCCCGGAGGGGTAGGGGGGCGCGCCCCCTCGGGAGGGGATGTGGAGAGGGTAGTGACAACGCTCCTCCAGCACCCAGCCCGGGGATAGCAGCTCAGAGGGGGTGGGGGGTAGGATGGGAGCCCAGAGGCGGGCGAGTGATCGCCCTGGACCGGAGGGGAGACTGAAGGGGGGGAGGGGGGTGGCGAGTGGAGAAGGGGGCGGGTTGGAGCGCTCCAAAAGGCACGCCCGTCCGCGCGTTCCACCGTAGAAGCTGGCGCCCGAGAACCTCGAATTTTAACTTCTCGTCTCCGCCCGCCTGCGCGCGCGCGCCCGCCCGCACCCACCCCTAAATCCTGCGGCCGCCGCCAGCGATCAGCTCTCACACAAACTTTAGCTGCGGGCTATGGGGATTGTAGGCGAGCTGGAGGGAGTAGCGTGTAGGGGAGAATGGGGAGGTGTTGGTGGAGGTGACGGTGATTGACGTCTCCAGCAGCCAATAAGGTCAAGCACTACTCCTAAGAGATGGCCTAATCTGTTTCTAGCTTTAGGGGGGCGGGGAGATGGAGGCGGAGGTGGTGCAGTGGCTGGGCAAAAGAGAGATGTTCGGCCAATAGGTGCGGGCAAGAGTGGCCTAAGCATGCGGCTGATTGGTAGTGGCGGCGGATCCTCCCTGGGGGCGGTGCCCAAGGGGGGGACGATGGGTCGAAGGGCGTGCCCATGCGGAGAATAGATGACCGGCAGGAGCCTACCCCAATGGGCTGCAGGTTATTTAGTGGGCGGGTGATGGACAGGCACATAGGCCAACAGATGGCCTCGGGAGTCAATGGTATTATCCAATGGGGCGGCAACGGGGCGGGGCGGCAGCGCGGGTTTAATGAGACTCCATTGGGCTGTAATCAGTGTCATGTCGGATTCATGTCAACGACAACAACAGGGGGACACAAAATGGCGGCGGCTTAGCTCCTACCCCTGGCGGCGGCGGCAGCGGCGGCGGCGGCAGTGGCACTTCCCTCAGGCAGCAGCCGCGGCTTCTTCCTCGGGCAGGGGCAGCGCCCCCGGCAGGCGTGGTGGTGGCGGCGGCAGCAGGCGGCCAGGTCTGTCACCCGCCCCCCACTCCAGCGCGCCCCCAGGGGGAGGAGACTGGGGGGGAGGAAGAGGGCGCGCGATGCCCCTCCCACAGGCCCCTGCGCGAGGGTCACCGCGGGGCCGCTTGAGGTCAGGCTGTCCCCGAGCGTGACGGTAGGGGGCGGGAGGATCTGGGAGGGAGAGGCCCCGCCTTCTTGCGCGAGCCTCAGGGGCGGGGCGTGAACCTGGCGGGGCGGGGCGAGAGCTAGGGGGCGGGGTTTTGGAGTCTAGGAGGCTGGAGCTGCTGGCCTGGGAGGGTTTTTTGAAGAGGAACGTGATGGGGTGTATAGGGACACTCCGTGGGGCTTACGGCTGGGAGTGGGGGCTACGAATGTGCGTGTGGAGGGGTGGCATATGTGAGAGATGCTTATTATTACTCTGCCAGGTCGTTTCCTAGCAGGTCACCTCGGCTGTGTAGGGATTTAGAGATAAATGAGGAGGAGGAGGGTGCAAGCGAGTTAGCTGGATGCATTCAGGAGTCTGGTGGGGAGCAGGGTGACTTAATTACCTTAAGTGACAGTAATCATGGCGCTAGCATTTTTGTAGCGCTTTAAGGTTTGCAAAGCGCCTTGCATTTGCTAGCTTTCCCCTGTGGTCTGCACCTCCCCTTATTAAGCCCACTTTACAGACAAGGAAGTGGAGACTGAGATGAGAGTGGACTTGTACTCTGGGTCATACAGCCACTCAATAGTACTGAGCCCCCCTCCCTCCCCCATAGCTGCCACCAGTCGGGAAAGAATGCTTCTGGAGCCCTGGGTGGGAATGGATGTCAGCCATCCGCGCTTATCCCTTCCTATTTAGAATGTAAAGTCCTTGAAGACTGGGAGCATCTCCAGCCCTGGAGGTACTTAATGAGGGCTTATTGGCTGATTGATTGCTTTCCAACTTCGAGCAGGTCCTAGATCAGAGCTCTAGCAGGGGCAGATGTTCGATCCCTGCTTTCTATATCAGAGGAAACTGGGGCCCAGAGTATTGAAGTAATTTGCGCAGGGTTAGACGGGTAAAAAGTGTCTGAACTTAGAACATGGGTCCTTGTTCTTGACTTTGTTTTTCAGTTTTCTCAGAAAATAAAGGTAATAATATTTGCCTTGTTGAATTTAAATCACCAAATAAACGTTATTGTAAAGGAAAGCTGTTCTTGTTAACACGGATTTCTTATAATTGAAGTTGAAGCTATGGAGCTCAGGAGGGTCACATCAAAAGAATATGTATCTACTAGAATGGGAGGCCAAATGGGGCAGTGAGGATTGGCCTGTGCTGAGGTTGTGATTTAGATGGGATGTGTTAGGAAACATGCAGTATTTCCATAGTGAAGAAGTTTCTGAGTTGTAGCTGGCAGCATAGGAAAACATGGTAGTTAGTTTTGAGGGACTTTGACAAACCTTTATCAAGTTCCTAGTCACTGTGTGTGTAGAAAAGCAGTAGAGGAAGCAATGTGGGACATCAGGATGCCTAAAATTTCAGTCTGTCTATTCTCTTGACCAGCTTGTTTGATTTTGCAAAAGTTATTTCAGATTGCTGTTATAATTTCTTCTTCTGATTTGCCTTAGGAGGAGGTGAGGCTCCTCCCATTATACAACACTGGTATTTGCTTTTTGTTTTTTAATATACAATACATTTTCCTCCATTATATCTAGGGGAGGTTGAGAGGCTGAGTGTGTTTTGGTGGGAAAAGCAGAAATTCAGAGCAGGAAAAATTGATGTGTGCATCCTGGAAAAGAGACAATTAGATAGAGCAAGCAAGCTGGATTTGCTACTGGGGATGATTGAATTGTGGGGAGAACTAAGAGTAAGAGTTTTTGTGAACAGGATAAAGAAGGACTGACACATTACAGTTTGGATGAATGGATAGAGGAGCTGGACTTGGAATCAAGAAGCCAGGGATTTAAATCCTGCCCTAGACACTGACTCACTCTGTGATCCAGGGCACAAATCTCTTCATTTCTTTGACCTGAGTTTCCTCATCTGTAAAATCTCAGGGTTGAACTCTTAACTGCCAAGGTCTCTTCCAGCTCTAAGTCTGGAATCCTGGGTCTTGGCAGTAACAATAAGAGTTCCTAAATAAGGAGAACTTTAAAGTTTATAAAGTGCTTTACACACTTCATTTGATTTTCCACCTATATCCTGATACAAGTGCTATAGTTTTCATTATCCTCACTTGACAGATGAAGAACCTGAAGCTGAAAGAGATGAAGAGAATGGTCCAGGGCACATGGTTAGTCCACAAACATTTATTAAGCACTTCTTATGAGAAAGACACTGGGGAGATCAAGGTGAACATAAAACAGTTCTTGCTGAAAGGGAGGAAGGCATGCAAAGAAAGGAGTCCACATCTAGCATAGCCTTTGAATCGGATCTTCCAGATTCCAGGGCTCACAATACTCTTGCCATTATTTCATGTTGCTTCTCATGTATTGAGGAAAAATGAAGCATTGGAGATTAGATTGGAGAAGACAGTTTACATACAAAATTCTGCGGTGAACTCTGGGCTACGTGTGTAATACAGCCCTTGATGGACTTACAGCATCATTATGGAGTTCTGGGTGAGTATGATGGGGGCAAGGAGATACAGCAGAGACACAAATGTAATAAAATGGAACACCTTAATTGAGCAAGAAAAGGTATGAGCCAAAAGGACTGGAAAGATAATTTGTGAAGTGGGGTAAAGAAAGGCATTTGATTGGAAAAGGCCTTATGGAAGAGCAGCTGACATTTGAGCTGGATCTTAAAAGGTGGTAAGATTTCACCAGGTGATGATGTACTGAGGTCATTCCAGGTGGAGGAAAGTCTCAAAGGATGGAGAAAATGCAATGTGTCCCAGATGCATTGACCAGTTCAGTTTTGCGGAATCATATAGTTCATAGGAGTAATCCAAAAATTAGGCTAGAAGGATGGGATGGTGTAGTAGTTAGAGATGTGTCTTGAAATGAAAATATTTCTTGAAGTATATATGTGGGGATGAGATGATGGGTGAGTGGGTGGACAACTGGGGTAAAAATGTTGGCAAACATCAGGGTAACTCTGAGGGCTCCTGAATCTAGATGAAATGAGCTGGAGGCAGCATGGCTTGGTGAATTGTACACTGAATTTAGTTATAGTAAGGAAGATCTGGGTTTGAGTTATGTCTCAGATATTTATTATCTATGGGATCTTAGAAAGTCACTTAGTTTCTCTGGGCCTCAGTTTTCTCATCAGTAAAGTAATGGGAGGTTGAGGGGCTCAATGGTCTGTCTTTATCAGTCTATATCAACTTTAAATTTAAGACCTTATGACAAGAATAGGAGGTTGATTGACAGTGAGTGATTGTGTGTTATTGCAGTGTTTGGGGATGGGGATTTAGGTTAATAGTTTTCAAATTTTTAAAAATTTAAATAAAAAAAATGAGAAGAGTAACACAGGGACAAGAATTTTTGCTAATAAATCAGAATTTAGGTTTGAGGGTGCAGATTTGTCAAGCAATGTTTCTCTCCCCAAAGTCAGTCATTTCACACACACATAGTGATGTAGACATAAGACAGAGGAAGATGCTCCTGTAGGAAGAGTTTCTCACAGGAGGTACTGAGTCAGAAGAAACAATCCATGTCCAAAAAGGGGAAATTTCCCCTTCCCATTGATGCACTTCAGAAACTATCTTTTATATCCCAATAGGAACAAGAAGTATCTAATTAAGGTGGGTGTGCAACTGTTGCAGCTGTTTTAGGGGATCTTTTGAGACTAGTGCAATAAGTCCAACGCTATCCAGCAATAAGGTTGGGGGGATTTTGCCCCCTTTTTGGACAAGAGAAGAATATTTACCTATTTGAGGTGAAGTTGAGATGATGGCACTAAATAATCACTCTGCTTAAAAAGTAGCAAATAACAGCATAAGGGAAATATGAAGTTGTTAAAAGATATTTGCATTTCTGAAAAACTTTTCAAGCATTTTATTTTCTGAATAGTAGTCACCTTGTAGCAAATGTAGTATCATTTGTAATTGTCAACAACCAGTGAATCAGCAAGTGCCTCTTCTGTGCCACACATCATATCGGACATTGAGGCATGCAGAGAGATAAACAAAACAGTGTTTGTCCCAAGGAACTGATGTCCCATCATGTGAAACAGTATATACACATATAGGTTAACACTAAATATATACAAAATAATCATAAAATAAATCTGTTATTGTTGCAGAGGAGGCACTAGCAGCAGGGGAATCAGTAACATCTCTTGAGATGCTCTTATTTTTGCTTTTGTTCTCTCAATTCTGTTTCCTCAAATCTTGATTTTTCTACAGCCCTGAAAGAACCAGGGGTTGTTTCTTTGGAACTTTAAATCCGATTTTGTAGAATCTGGCTCATAATAGATGCTCTACTAGTAATTTTGTGGCTTTTTTTTTTCTAGTATGAATTAATAACTCAACAAATTTAAGGCTTGCTTGTTAAATACCTGCTGTGTGCAAGGCACTATGCTAAGTTCTGGGAATAAAAAGATTTAAAAAAAAAAATGAACAATTCCTCCTCAGGATTCTTAGGATTATAAGTCTCAAGCTGAAATTTATTATTCATTTGGTTTTCAGGTGACTCCAATTTGGGATTTTCTTGGCAAAGTGGTGTGCCTTTTCCTTCTCTAATTCATTTTACAGATGAAGAAATTGAGGCAGACAAGGTTTGGCGACTTGTTCAGAGTTATACAGCTAGAAATGTCTGAGACTGCATTTGAACTCAGGTCTTCTTGACTCCAGTCCTGGTGCTATATCCACTATGGCACCATCAAGCTGGAATAGCCCTTTAAAATTCACTTTGTCTATCCCTCATTGTACAGATCAGGAAACTGAGACCTGGAAATGTTGAGGATAGCTGCAAGACCTCACAGGTGGCAAAATTTGAATCAGGACCAGATACCAGGTGCTCTAACTAGAAACCTAGTATTCTTTCTATTACATTAAGCTGCACCTTTACTAGAGAACTTGGGACTCTGCTGAGTTTTCAATAGACAGCATGAACTAAAAACCAGTGAAAGATAGTTTCAGGAGAAAGAGAACACCAACAAGTTGGGAAACAGAAGAGGCTTTGGGTGTCCCAAAGGTGCCATCTGAGTGGAAGGAGTCTAGAGACTGTAGGATGTGAAAGTGGAATCGTCCTGGGGAGACACAATAAGGGTTTGGAATGGGGAGGTACATTCATGAATGGAAAGAAGGAAATCCGGAGGTAAATTTGGCACTTAATTGGATGTGGGATGGTGAAGGCCCTGGAAGAATTGAGAATTATTAGAGGTTGTGAAACTGGAAGGGTAGTTGTGTCCTAAATAGAAATAAGGAAATTATGAATTGTAATCCTTAATAGATGTTAAAAACATATAGTATGAATGGTATTACCTTTTTTTCTTCCCAAATCTTAGAGAAACCTATTGTTTTTTTCCTTTATTTCTGAAGATACAATATTGAAAAGAGAACACTAAGTCACAAATTTGAAATGATAAATATTTTCAGAATCATCTTTTTAAAAATTTAGATATTGGTGTACAGTCGTTCTTTTGTTTTGATTGTCAAGTATTAGTTAATCTCAAGATGGAATAGATAATTTCACCTTTCCAAAATAGTATTTTTTACATTTAACTGATTATTTCTAAAGTGCAAGTGTGCTTAGTAGGAATATCATCTTTGCTAATCATGTACCTAGTCTCAAAAGTTCTGATAACTTTAAATTACTTTTCAACTTATCTCTAAAATACTATCTTAGAAGAAATCATATTTCTTATGATATTCATAGAAACATGATTATATTTTAGAGATTAAAAGTTATAGCACTTAAAACATTGGGATGACTGGTAATCCAAAGAGAGGAAAGTAATAGAAAGAGGACTGACCAGATTGAGAGTTATGAGAACTGAGTTCAAATCAGTTAAATTGCAATTATTGGATAATGAACCATTATCTTTCTGTGCTTGAATTTCTTCATCTGTAAAAACTGGGGTAATTTTATACTCTCCACCTGGGAATTAGTTCTATGAGTCCTTAAATCAGTATACCAAAGTTAATTCATGGTTGTCATCAGAAATGTGATGGACACAAACTGCTCCTATTAATGCCCTAAAACTAGAAATTTTCAAAGTATATTCTAACCTGCCTTGGTAGAAGGAGTCAGACTGTCTATCAATAAACACTTTTTAAAGTATCTAACGTGTTAGGCTAAGTGCTGGCAATACAAAGGAGGCAAAAGGCAGTCCCTGCTCTCCAGGACCTCACAGTCTGATGGGGGAGCACAATGATGTACAAACACTCATAGACAGGATAAATTGGAAATAATCAACAGAGCTTAGTTCCTTGCTTCAATAAAATGACACTCAGAAAAAAAAAATGACTAGTAAATTTATAATCTCACTCATGATTTAGGCTATCTAAAATCATCTTTGCTAAGAATTATAGAAATTATAAGATTATTGATGGTTTGGTTTTGTTTGTAGAAGCAAATTCACACAATTATGGTTTAATGACATAACAAGGAAATTGTCAGTTAAAACATTTCATAATAAAAATAAACTCCCAATTTACATAATATTGTAACCCAGCTTAAGTATTTTTCATGGTAATTTAGGTTTAGAATTGGTAAGGAAATTTTATTAGCGTTTAACTTTAAAAATTTTAGTGATTAAATTGCTATTTTTTAAAAATTCTGTGCTCTGACAAGATTTTGAATTACATTTATTTTTTTTAATGTAAAAAATGTATTGTGGTCAAGTAGCTGCTGCCTGGTTTTTCTGCCTACAATATTTCTGTTCCCTAATCCATACTGCAACCCATGGCAAACTTATCTTCCTAAAACAACATTTTTAACAGTTGCTTTAGGACACTTTCTTTCTGTCATTCCTCTGCTCAAGAAATGACAATAGCTTTTTACCCAACATCAGGTCCAAACTCTTCATAATTATCTACGTTTATTTTCAGCTACTTTGCATTACCACCACTGCCTCAGTGAGCTAAATATAATGTCATCTTTATAGAGAGTTTTATACATTTATAGAGAACTCTAGTTTATTTTCAGATAGAATTCATTTGATTATCAGGTCAAGAGATTCAACTGGGGTTCAGAGAAGTTTATGTGAATTCTCTATAGCAATGTTATCTGGTAGAGTAAAGACTTGAACCCAGGTTTTCTGAGTCTTGGTTCCTCTGATAAAAAGTTCATGACTTCATGAGAGAATCATTCCATTTTTGGTGTCTCACATATTTTGTAAATCCTCTTACCTTGAATTCCTGGTCTGCAGGACTCCAATTCACAAAAAAAAAAAAAAAAAAAA
>JAJPUD010006758.1:2319-24304 GCA_023553655.1 Myrmecobius fasciatus
CAATGATTCTAGAACAAAATCTAGAGTTAAATGATAAAAGTAAAGAAACTCTTCATGCCCTTTGGCATAATAGTCCCACTACTGTTCATAATCCAAGAAAATCATATGGTAAAATATTCATAGCAGCACTTTTTATATAACCAACTTCCTATTTTTCTTGGTGCCATTTCTTTGACACTAATGATTCAAGGAGAAAAATTTGGTTCCCTTAAGATGCAAGCACCTCTCCACATTTTTCTTCTCCCTCCCTTCTCCCTTCCCTTCCTCTCCCTTCTCCTCCCTCCGTCCCCCCCCCTTCCTCCTTACCTCCTGCTCTTTTTCCCTCTCTCCCTTTTTTTGTCTATCTTTTTGTCTTTTTCTATCCCAACCCTTTCAAAGATTGAGTAAGGGCCAGCTCTTGTTTCAATTTCATCAATACTATGTCAGTGTAATAATTTTCATATTTCAGTTGTATATGAAAGCTAAAAATTTAAGTCAATTCCAAAGCAAAAGCTACAAGAACCCTGGACCAAGGACTAAAAAGATCCAGAACTGGGAGAGTTCATACCTCATCAGAAAATTCCCACCTTGAGAAGAAGCCATATAATGAAGGAGGGGCTTACCAGACTCTTCCTGACATACAACAAAGTAAAACTGTCATGTTGTTGATGTTATTGTTGCTATTAAAAATCAATAAGCAAGAGTAACAGCCCTGAAGTCAGGAGGACCTGAGTTCAAATCTGGTCTCAGACACTTAACATTCCCTAGCTGTGTGACCCTGGGCAAGTCACTTTACCTCAATTGCCTCAGCAAAAAGCAAAAAAAAAAAAAAATCAATAAGCAAGCATTTCATATAACAGTTATAATCACTAGCATTTACATAGTTCTTTAAAGGTTTACAAATTATTTTGCACATTACCTTATTTAATTAAGGTTTGCAAAGTATTTTGTATTTTACCTTATTTAATTATCATATACCAGGATACCAAAGAAAGGCCAAAATGATTCCTGTTTTCAGGGAAAACAACATATAAATAGAGGAAACAACAGGTGAATAACTATAGAAGTAGATCTGCATATGACATATGCAGATCATATGGGACATAATCCATCTAATGACAACCTGGAGAACCAAGAAAGACTTCCTATAGTAAGTAGGGCTTGAGCAGAATCTTGAAAAAAATTAGAGGAACTCTTAGGTGAGGAAGAAGAGCATTGTATGGGGGTATAGGGAGCAATCATTTAAAAGGCAGAAAGTTGGGAGATAAAAGTATTATGAGTAAGAGACAGTAACTAGATTAGAGTATGGGGATTGTAGAATTTTGTAGGCTTTAAATGCTAATGAGACGATCTTATATTTGATCCTAAAGGTAACAGGTAGTCACTAGATTTTGCCAAAGAGAAGAATGCTATGGTCAAACCTATGTTTTATTATTCATGGCTACTGGAGGGAAATTGAACATATTGTTAGAGATCCTTATAATAACACTGTCCATAGTAGAAGCTCAGATTGATGATGCTTTTATCTAAACTTAGTATAGTTCAGTGGGCCAGATCCCCTAATTCCTCTAGGCTTCTCTTGGGCCATAATGCTGGAATACTATAGTGACGTTTAGTAAATGCTAATACACCATGGGAGGTATATTCTTCTGAGTAATTGTGGCAAATTAAATCCAGCTGTGATGCTTTTAAATCAGCAAACACTGGCTTTGTCAAAAGAGATGACCTAGAGAAGTCCTAAAATGAGGGAGCTTGCTTTAATGATCATGGCTGATGGCATTGGACAGATTGTCTAAGGTCTAAAGTTTCTAATTTCCACTCATCAAAGAAAGGCAGGCAAACAATTCTAGGTCAGTATTCAAAAATGGAGTAAAGGGTTTTCTAATTTATCAGTTTGAGATTATCCCCAGCCCAGTCCAAAACACAGGCTAATAAGATGTAAACTTTCAAGTTTTAGCAAGATTAGAAAGTCTAAATCAAAAGTAAGGGTAGGCAATTGCAGGGGAAAGGGAGGGAAAGTGTACCTGTAAAAGGAAATTAAAATACTGAGAACTGCTGCCAAAGCAGTCAATTAAATGGTCACAGAAGATCAACTCTCATGGGCTTGCCTTTCATTGTTGCAAATATAGGACAACTGTTGTGCTATAGTTAAAAAGTCTTAAGCTAGAATGCTGTTGTAATGGTAGGAGCATAGACTTTGTAGCCAGAGAACCTTGTTCAAAATCCTCTGGGTGAACCTGGTGAAACTGCAACCTCTCTGGGACTCTCTTTATTTTCAAAATGAAGGGTTTGGACTGAATTTCTAGGTAGCTATAAGCTCTAAATCCCATAATTCCACTGAAATCATCTAATGTCCCCTTTCATCCCATAGAAGAGGAAATGTGATGTTGTGAAATGAGCATTAGATTTGGAATCTAAATGTCATGCCAGGGTTTAGGTCAAGGGTTCACCTCTTCCTATAGGAACATAATCAATCCCTTCACCCTCTGGATCTTGGCTTCCTTTATTTGTAAAATGAGAGGGCTGAATTAAATGATGCTTAAAGTTCTTCTCTATTCCTGTATTATAGGGATGTATTATTTTCAACATCCCTAGGTCTCAGTTTTTCTCTTTTGTAAAATAAAGATGTTGGTTGTCTAAGACTTCTTGTAGTTCTAAATACCGTATGTATAAATGAGCAAGAAAAGGGAGGAACAAGAAGAAAAAAAAGACAGAGGAGAGAAAGGAGGAAGATAAGAGATAAAGGGGGAGAAGAGAGGAAGGAGAGAAAGAGTGAGAGAAAGAGAGAGAGAGAGAGAGAAACAGAGAGAGAAGCAGAGAAAGTAGAAAAAGAGAAAGGGGGAGGAACAGACAGACATAAGAGGGAAAAAGATAAAAAGAAAGAAGGATGGAGAGCTAGATATAGACTAAAGACACATTATTTTAGGTTTAAGATTAAGGAGGCACTCCTATTGCTATGTATAGTTATAGAGGAAAAAATTAACAAATTTGTTATCATTTGCCCAGTCAAAGCTATGGCAGTGAAGGGCAGCATGGGGATATCATGAGAGAACTATAAAATGCCTTGCAATATTGAAAATGTAAGTTGCACCTCCACTAACGTTCCTCCATGATGAGGCCATTATGGTCAATAGACATTTGCTCATATCTACTCTGATGATGTGAGCTGTTCCACACAGACAAATTTTGATGAAAGTAAATTTATTGATGAATTTTTGTATGAGGACAAGCTGACTTAGATGATTCTAGATCCATATCATAATTCCAATCAAATTTTGCAAGTCACTCTTTCTTCAAGCATGCCTCCTTATCCCCACAGTATCAGAGCCTTGCCACTCTGAAATTACTTTGTATTTATTCTGCAAATACTTATATATATATATATATATATATATATATACATGTAGTTTTCCCAAAGAGAATAAAAACTTAATTAGAGGATCATAGATTAGAGCACAAAAAGATTTTACAGACCATCTAGTCCAAACCCTTCAGATTACTCATGAGAAGAATTGAGGCTCAGAGGATTTACATGACTTGCTCAAGGTCATACATGTAGAAATCATCCATAAAATTTGAACCCAAGTCTTCTGATATCAAAACCAGAGTTCTTTTTCCACTGTACAATGTAGAAGCCATTTCATTTTTGTCTTTATTTCTCTAAAACCTAGCACAGTACCTGGTATATGGTAAGTACTAAATAAATGCTTCTTGATGGAGAGATTGAGTGAAGAGATCTGCCACCTCATTAACATGGGTTCTTCTTCCATCAATGCATATGGCAACACATTCAGACTTTTAGATTCTCTGGGTCTTTCACTGAAGTTCTACAAAACACAGCTTACCTGATAACCCAAGGCTTCTTCTAAAAGGCCTTTTCCGTTTTCTGGAGTATCAATGAAGTAGTCAGACAATCTAGCTATAATCTTTCCCTTTTGTCAAATTACCAGCAAAATCCTTTACCTCAATGGTTTCCTTCTCCAATTTCTCCATTCTCATTCTGTCTCCATTCTCATCTGTCATATATCCTGATTTTCCAAAATTTGCAACCAAATAACAAGATCAGGAAAACATTAATTTTTTTTAAAGAAATAGTCTTTTTACTAAAGTCAGAATAGTTTTAAAAAGCACTATATAATTTCCCTGAATGCAACTTAGCCTGTTTTCTTACTCAACTCAGATCACTTTTCATTAATTGAATGTATATTTTTCAATAAACTATTTAAAAATACTTAGCTATGGCAGGCCAGTAGATCTTTATACAGGTCATTCAAATAGGAGGAGCCAAGAACCTTGAGGTCTTTGAACCCAAGGACAGAAAATGAGAGTTTCCCCAAAACAAAAGTATCTGATAAAGATCAAAGAAGTTGAGATACAACAAGTGGTTCCTTCCCTACCCTCCCACTTCCCTACCCTCTAACACACTCATAAATCTATGGGTTCTCAGGAAGTATAACACTTGACAAGTGAAATTCAAAGGAAAAAAAGATTTAAAAGTATTAACCAAGAAATTTACAAGGGTCAAAAAGTTTGAAATTTGGATGGAAGAGAGGTTTTAAACCAATAGTCCCTTGTTGGCAATGGTTTAGGACTGGCTCTGTACTGAATAATCAAAGCACATCTTGAGAAGTGTGGTGTAAATCCCCCCAAACAAGGAATGGGGTATGACTTTACTAATTCCCTTCTCTGTTTTCTTCATCTCCTCCCCATTAACTAAAACAATCATTAAAACTTTGGGATAGTGAAGGAAGGGCATGGGGAACCTACCAGTAAAAAGCTGAAAATGTTTCCAAGATTGAAATCCATTAAGTCCCCAGATAATTTATTTGTTTGTTCTAACAAAAACACATGGCCATACAGGGGAATATTAAGCACTGTGTTATATTAGACAGAGTCCTGGATTTAGAATTTGAGGAGCTAGGGTCAAATTCTGATTCTGCAAGTACCTATGACCTCAAGTCATGAGATCTCTTTAGGCCTCAGTCCCTTATCTTTAAAATGAAGAGGTTGAATTAGAATGTTTCAGCTCAAAGTCTTGAAGACATATCTAGGTCTTGTCAGGGACATTAACTTAGCTCTGTAATCCTGGGCAAGTGATTTAGCTTCTCTGAAGTTCAACATCTTCCTCAGTAAAATGAAGACTTTACAGAAGAGCAGAACTTCTCTGACAAAGGTGGCTATAATGATTAAATGAGATAGCATATTCAAAGCATTTTGAGTATCTAAAAGTGCTATATAAATATGTGTAAAGATGATCTCATAGGTCCCTGAGGTCAATGCCATGCTCTCTGGGAGAAACTAGCAAATCAGATTCTTGCATAAATGTATCCTCAAGAAGAACTCTCTAACTCTGCACAGATGGATGAACTAAAGGGAATTTATGACAAGAAGAGAAAAACTCAGAACATGCTTTGGAAGCATTTTTTTTACCCAAATACAAAATAAATTTGTGAAGCCGCCAAATAGACACAGTTGCCATTGAAACATGTAGTCAGTGTGCCAGGTTAACAGGGAAAACAATCAGGTGGTGCCTTAATTCAAACATATCATGTTAAAACAAGACAAGAAAAAATGTTTTCTTTAGCATTTTAAAAACCATTTCTGACCTTCCTCATCTCTCTGTCCACCCCCACATGTTCAGTGGCAACTGGGGCCATCCCTATGAAAAACATAGTTCTCTCCTGTGGGAATGCACACAGACACAGACACACACATCTTCCCCATCTTTCTCATGAGTGAGAAGTACAAGGCATTGAGTTTATTTTAAATAGATTGCTTTGTCTGCAGCTATGTAAAAATATTTTGGCCTTTCTAGAGAAAGACAAAAGAAACTCCAATTACTGTTGCTGAGTGCCTCCATCTCAAACAATAAAGCATTTGGAGAGTTTTAGCCGGAAACTTTGAAGACATAAAATCTGCCCATTATAGATTTTCCAGACATTTCAAGGGGGTGAGGGAAGGTCATTTGGAGCTTGGAGGCTGAATTTGAGATGTTGGTTTCTGCTTGCTTTTTTTTGTTGGCCTTTGCAGGGCCTAAACATCACACAAGAGTTCCCCCATTTTTGTCTATCCTGTGGCACAAAAGCCAAAGAAGGCCTGATCATGAAAGAGCTATTCATTTACAGGAGTAAAAAGGAACAGATTCCCTTTTTTTGAGGGGCATTCCAGCAGCCTGAAGAATTCTCTGCTACAGAGCAGCATGTGAAACTTAAGTTCTTGCCTTAGAGCCTGGAATATGTTATGCTTCCATAAAAGGAAGACATTTTAGATTGATAATCAATCAAACAATCATTTGTTAAATATTTCCTAAGGGAGAGTCAATAAGTGGATAGATAGTCTGGTGAAAGTTAGAAAAACTGATAAATCCCAGCCTCTGAAATGTACTGACTTTGTCATGCTGAGCAAACCACTAAAGCAACTTTCTAAAACTTTAAATTACATGATCTTGATGAAGGAAATTTTCTTGCCAGAGGCTCCCTCCTGAATGAAGTCACAACTTAATGTCAAATAAATGAATAAATAAATAAATTGTGCCTAGTACTGAATTATGTAGTCTGGACTTTTCATTGGACAAATGAGGGAAATAAGGTCTAGAATGAAATCCTATGGAAAGGAATTAGGAGATTTAGTCTAGACTTCATCATGATCTCAGTGGTCAATCATGGAAAAGTTGCATCGTTTTTGCATGTCACAATGTAAGCAATGTCTTATTTCATGGAGCATTGTATGAGTGTGCTGAAAAATGATGAGACATATATGGGATGTAGCAAATATCTTTTGAAACTTCAAAACATAGAATAAGATGAGACAGCTGTATATTAATTCTCAGGTGGTAATAAATAATTTTGTGATATTGAATTGTCTTTGGTTTGGTGAATGAACAATCAAAACATTATAGAATCTCAGGATTTAGACCTGAAAAAGTACCATAGATGCCATCAAGTCCAAACTTTTTTTTTAATTTTGTTTTTTTTTTTATTAATTTTATTAATGAAAGAAATCAGTGGTGGCTTACTCTAGGTCACACAAGTTTGTAAGAAGATCCAGGATTTCAAAAGGCTTCAAATATAGTGATTGTGATGATAAAGACTTGTACTTTATAAAAGTGTGAATAACTAGGACAGGGAAAAGTGTTTCCCACTTCTGGAAAAAAAAAAAAAAAAAAAAAAAAAACTTGTCTAAGGCACTTTAGGTACCTTTGGAAGCATAATAATAGCTCTTATTTCTAGAAAGTCTAAGAAAGAAATGCAGATTCAAGAATTCTCCATCTCATAGAATTATCATGGACTTTATAAATCTTCAGATAACTCTAAAATATTTTTGTATATATGAATGCTTCTTTCTCTTTTTTTCTTTGAGGTATAAGTCTATATATAAATATATATAGACCTAGTAGTGGTATGGGTAAAAAAGTAGTCATTGTATAATGTTTTATTGTTTTCCATAATGACTGGGCCAATTCACAATGTTATCAGTACACCAATGTGCCTATTTTCCCTCAAACCTCTAAAATTTGTCCTTTTTCCTTTTCTGTCAACTTTACCAATCTGATGTAAAATATCAGTTGATTTAATTTGCATTTCTCTAAATATTAGGGATTTGAAAAATTCTTTATATGGTCATTGATAGCTTGGGCTCCTTAAAAAACTGTCTGTTCATTTCTTTGACTCTTTGTCAATTGGGAATGGCTCTTAGTTCAATATTCTTTTAAGTAACAACTAGTTCCAGGCACATTGGCCTAAAAGAAAATGTGACCTTAGACCTTATCATTGCATTTAGCTCTGTTCTTGCTGTCTCTGTTCATCATAGAGAAGCAATGGATCTATATCAATCTGGAAAGATTGGAGTATGGTTCCAGAGAGTAATGCCACAGAGCTCTGTTCTCAACTTTATTTTGTTAAACACTTTAATCAATGACTTTAGAGAGAACACATAATACGACATCTCTCATTTTCAGATAATGCTAAGAAGAAGAGTTAATATATTGAATCAGAGAAGTCATGATTCTAAAAGACTTCCACAGGTTAGAACAATTGGATGGAATCTAATGAAATGTAATTTTATAAGGAAAAATATAAAGCTCATATTTATTTTTTTAGATTACCCAAATACAAGAGGGGAGAGTCATAGTGAAACAACAATTAATTTGAAAAACACTCAGAGATTTTAATAGTCTGAAAGCTCCATATGAGTCAATAATGTGATGTGGCTAATTAAAAAAGGATACGTGTCACATTAACAGAAGTATGAACCACAAAAAAAGGAGTTATACATTCTCTACCCTCCTACTCTGTCCTCAGATTATACTTTGTCTATAATATTGTGTTCAGTTCTGGAGATATATTTTAAGAGGGATATTGGCAAATCTGTGCAACAAGGATGGTGTAGGGATTAGGGAACATTGCATAGGAGAACTGGTAGAAATAAATACATATTTAACAAAGAAATGGGAATGTTAAGGAGGAAGATCATAGCTATCTTCAAGAATTTGAAGATTATAATGTATATGAAAAAATAGTCTTATTCTTCTTGATCACAACATACATAATTAGGAACTATGAAAAGTGAGCAGGGGAAGGGAGGGAATTCCTGTTAAAGAAGTAATAAAATGCTCAATTTTGACTGCTAATAAGGAAGAAAAAGTTTATAAAAATGAAAGCTGTCCAAAAAGTGAATTAATCTATCCTGTTAGGAAATGAATAGTCCATTGTCTTCAAAAGGAGGGTAGAGGGGAGCAGCTAAGTGGTGCAGTGGATAGACCATGAGCCCTGAAATCCAAAGGATTGGTCTCAGACACTTAACACTTCCTAGCTTTCTGACCCTGGGCAAGTCACTTAACCATCATTGCCTCAGCAACAAAATTAAAAATAAAAATAAAAAATAAAAAAGGAGGCTTGAAGACCATGTGCTGGAGATGTAGTAGGAAGCAGTTCAGTTAGACCAAAATTTAGTCTGATGTTGATTTAATCTTTGAGGTCCCTTCCTGCTCTGAGGTTCTAAGAAAGACACAAAATTTCTTTTCTCTCCAGAACTCTAAGTGTGTTAACAAATGAATTAAAAGTTTTTTTAATTAAACACTTATTTTATTTCTGTAGCATTATAAGCACTAGGAACATAAATACCAAACCAAGATAATCCCTGCTGCTGAGAACTTACATTTGAATGGAGAGAGTGGACATATATGCCCAGGTGGGCAGAGAAGGATGTTGTAGTCTGTCATCCAGATGGTGTGTAAAATAATGTCACAATCCATTAAAATATCTTTTACAGAGATAAGAATAATATTGATTTCACAATCGTTCTCAAACAGGACAGGAGATGATGATGGCAAAGTGGAACATAGATGGAGTGAAGATGAGGACATATGGTCCCAGGAAGTTCGAAGCTGATGAATTTAGTTTTTCCTTTGCATGATCTATGGAGATCTCATCTGGATGGTGTAACAGCAGTATCCAGCAGAATCATATTTTCTATTTGGATGCAAGAATAAATGTAAGTCATGTTTTCTATTTCATTCTCTCCTTTCAGGAGTATGATATTCATTTACAAGCAACAAAACCTTTCTGAGGCTTTAGCTAAGTGCAGAAAAGTGAGGACATGACCTTCCATTTCCTTCTGGAAAATATTTTCTTCTTTCTTTTATCCCTGTCTTTAATTCATAGGGATTGACTTGAGTCCAGTGTTCCCACTCCTTCCTGAGATCATCTTCTGATAATTAGTCCCAAATTTGAAAACTAACAAACAAGAAGGCTTCGAACAAATGTTGGGGAAACACAATAATTTGCTAACTCCATTTCAGTTGGCTAAAATATTAGCTTTAATGACAATATGCCTAAGATTTCAAACAGCCAATTTCCATTTTAAGTTATTAGAGATAAGTCTTGGAGGGTGACATTTTAATAGTAGATGGATCAATGTCAAACAAAGAAAATGGACCTTTTGAGATTCATACTTTTGAGAGGCAAGCATGGCATAGTGAAAAGAGCACTGGGTTTGGACTAAAAAGACTTAGATTTGAATCCTGACTTTGTTACATATTGCTTATATGAACTTACATTTTTTTTTCTCTTTGTGTTTCAGTTTCTTCTATAAAAGAAGGAAAATGAATGAGGTGGTCTTTTAGGCACCTTCCAGCTGTAATTTAATTTTTGAAGGGCAGTCATGGTGGTCTTTTGGTTCAGGGACATATTTGAATTCCAATTCATAATCTTTTTATTTGCACTCCCTCCACTCATTAACCTTCTTTTTCTCCTTAGACCTGGACCATTGTAATCATTCCTTAATGAGACTTTCCAACTCCAGTGTCTCCTACATATCTCTGTCAGAATACTCATTCTCATGCATTATTATCATACTACAGATTCAGAGTTGAAAAGGACTTTAGAGGTTACCCAATGCACCTCCCTCACTTTACAGATGTGGAAAATGAAGCCTGGAGAAGATAAACAACTTGACTAAGTATCTTTTTCAGTGACTTCTTATCATCTGAAACAGATAAGTAGTGCAGTGGAGTCAGAAAAACTCAAGTTCAAGTGCTGCCTAAGACACTTAAAGTATGTCTAAGACAAAATGATATCATATTTGTAAAGCACTTAACACAGCATATGCTTTCTCCTTCCCCCATGTGATCCTGAATAAATCCTATTAACCTCTGTTTGCCTCAGTTTCCTTATTTGCAAAATGTTATCTACTTTCCATGGTTGTTGAAGAGATAAAATGAAATAATGAAATAATATTTTAAGTACTTTATGAGCCTTAAAACCCCATATAAATGCTACCTATTATTATTGTAAAGCTGATCATCCCATAGAGTCCAATTCAAATGCTAATTCCTTCAGGAAGTTTTGTCTACTGATCTCAGTCAGATATGAATTTTCCCTCTGACCTTTCATAAGTCTTTGTTTGATAGATATAAAACATAAAAAGATATATAGATATAAAAGTGTCTTATGCACTTATCATGGAATATTGTGTATATGTTTTCTTTGTTATTGTCATAAACCCCTACCATAATGCAATAAAAATAAAAATAGAAATAAAGGGGCTTTCTAGTAATTCAGGTCCAATTCATTTTTATAGAAATTACAAATATGTTATCTCATGAACTCATACTTAATGATCAATACAGATTAATTGAAGAGGTGGCAAAAAATAAGAAGACATAATAATAGACTATAAAAATAAAGTACATGTTAACTATATGATCCACTGACAAAAATTATTTATCAAAAGCTCATGAATGTTTCTTGGACTATGGCAAATCTCCCTTCTGCCATTACATATTTCAAAATATCCTGTGACATTCCACCAATAAACTTTTGGAAGCAAAATATTATCACAGACCAACAGATAGATGTCAGCATAGCAAATATTCATTATCTCCAAGCTGCATGGAATGAAAAACTTTTGAAATATAGAGACCTAGATTCAGGCCAATTCCAACAGACTTGTGATAGAGAGAGAATGTGCATCCAGAGAGAGAACTATGGAGACTCAGTGTGAATCACAACATAGTATTTTTACTTTTCGCTGTTGCTGTTCTTGTTTGTTTGCTTGTTTTTTTTTTTTCTCTCATTTTTTTTTCTTTTTGATCTGATTTTTCTTGTGCAGAGGAATTGCACGTGTTTAATCTATATTGGATTATATTCTGCCTAGGGAAGAGAGAAAGTAAGGAGGGGAGAAGAAAATATGAAACAAGATTTTGCAAGGATGAAGGTTGAAAACTATCTTTGCATTATTTTGAAAAATAAGAAGCTAGTATTGAAAACACACAAAATACAAAGATCTAGCAAAGAAAATAAAGTTTATGTGAAAACAAAATGAAGTGTGGCATTCTCATTGCCATACTTGTTATTGAAGTTGTACCAAGGATTCTTTTAATGATGGTTCTACGAAAGATGTGTATCACAACCTAATTATTATTATTCCACTATAAAAAATGTTCATTTTATCCACTTGCAAAAAGCAAAAAGAGTCTGCAGACCATTATAAAAGGATAGTAGCAAGAGAGTAACTTGTCTAGGACTATTTCGATATAAGTTGGTCAGTTCCTTGAGTTGTCTGCTTCTTTTTGGGGGAAAAAATACCAGAGGAAAGGAATTTTTTTTTTTTTTTGATTAAGTGAAAGATTCTTTGCCTCAATTATTACCTAGCCTTAATCACTGAATGGATGTAGCCTCAAATTGAGACCTGTTGAAGACCTTAGCATAAGAAGACCAAGGTCTCTTTGCATCCAGAGCCATCTCCAGTTGTCCTGATCTATATCTGGCCACTGGACCCAGATGGCTCCAGAAGAGGAAGTGAGGTAGGTGACTTTGCATAGCTTTCCCTCACTTACATCCAATTCATTTGCAGGTCATTTGCATGACATCACATCCTGGATATCATGGTCCTCTTCAAGAACAAAGGACAAATAACAACAACAATCCAATTCACTTATTCAACAGATAAGGAAATTGAGTATCCTGAGGGACTGAGTTACCTAAGATCACACAGAAACAAGATTCAAGCTTAAGTCTTCCAATTCTAAATCCAGCATTATTTCTACCAAATCATACTACCTTTTTGGGAATAAATCCCTTTGAAAGTCGATAATGAGGATCTGAATCTCAGACCACATAAACAAGAATAAGCAGAACTTTTGCTACCAATTTTATGATGTAAATGAGTGTAGGGATAAGACAAGCTAACAATTTCCCTGTCACTAAAGATACATGTAAAGATTTTAAAGGGCTTTGATTTCTAAATACAGGTTTTAATACCTATTTGATCCTAGAGATAATAGTGAGTAACTATAGATTATTGAATAGAAGGTAGAACTTTAATATTAATTTGATAGAGGATGAAGTGAGGAGATGGGAGCCTTCACTCAAGATGCAAATAATGTGTTTCTAAAATAAAATCAGTAAGCCTTAAATTAATGATCTTAATTTGAGTGAGAGAATTCTAATAGTTGAAACAATCTTAGATTCATAGCTGACTAGTGAAGCCCTACTTTTCTTCATTGGAAGGGTCCAGTGGTTAGGGAGTTCCATTCCCACTGGCAGAAAGAAGTATCCACATAAGCCATACCCTTAAAGGCTTGGGTCTGAAAGAGGGGGAAGGGAGCAGATTTTCCATTGCCATGGAACTTTCCCAAACCCTCACCCCCTTCTTCTCTCCCTCTAGGTCCCAGATAGGTCAATATTGAATGTAGCAGTTTAATTGTCCTTTGATTAACAATAGAGAGGCTTATCCTGCTATCCCAATTATCCATTATCCTGTAGGCAAACCCTAATCTACCTGCAAGAGCTTCTTTAGGGGAAAAAAAAAACCAGATAATTTCCTAATAGAAACACATATCAGAAGGTATGGCATGGGGTGGGAGAGTGTTGGAGTCAAAGCTTGTTGCAAAGTTTTTGTACTAAGAGAAAATTGACAGGGGACTGGCCTAGTCTTCTCCACTGGCAATTGCCTGGCAAAGTCCTTCCTGAACTGGGACATCAAGGCCACTGGTTTCCAAGAAAGATTTAGGCCCAGAGCCCAAGAGATGCTTCTCAATCAGTGGTTTGCAAACTGACAGAAATCCACATAAAATTCTATGAGTCTCAGTTTCTTCATCTATTCTATGAAGCAGTTAGATACAACACTGTTCTCAATGAGAGCAAATGTTTATTAGTTAAAAAAAACTTTCCAACCACGAATCTGGAAAATGTACAAATTGACAAAACTGACTTCTCTCATTCCTGTCTTCTTTCTTCTTCATTCCTGTCCCCTGAGCTACTGACAGCCACTATACTAGGGTTAAGAAGACATTCAGAAAGAGAAAGCCATCCAAGAGAAGGATAAGAATACCTCACATTTCAAAAAAACACTTAAAGGTATGCAAAGTGTTTTACACACATGGCTTATTTTAATGCTTACATCAACCTCAGAAGTTAAGGTCTATGATTATTCTTATTTATAGATGAAGAAATTGAGGCAGATATGTTAAGTGGCTTGTTCAAGAATCACAAAGTTAACAAATATTCATTTGGAATTCATTTGGAATTCTGATTTCAAAGTCAGAAATGGATTTATTATATCAGTAATTTAATAAATATTTTTCAAGTGTCTACTGTGTAGAAAGCCTGTGCTACATTCTGAAGATGCAAAGATAAAAATAAAATAGTCTCCACCTTCAAAAAATTTATAATCAATTAGAGGGAGGGTGCAGAGAAGATGGTGCAGAGACAAGAGATAGGAATATACCATGTTTACAAATAAGTGAAACGCATGATAATTAAAATTCTTACATAAATTCATTATTTATTAACATCCATTTAAAAATTAGTTTTCTCCATTCATCCCTTTCCTCCCTCCCTCACTGAGATAACAAGTAATGTGATATAAATTACACAAATAAAATTCAGAGGATCCTAGGAAAGGCAATGGAATAGGTCAGAAAATTCCAAGCTCCCCAGATTTCTTCCACACACAAGACAAAATTGTGCCTCAGGGAAAACATAGAAAAGTTTAAAATGAATAAAAATTGGAGCAGAGCAATGGTCTTCCTGGGACAATTGAAGAATGTTCAAAGAAAGATGCCAGGACCCAGGTTTAGCCCCCGTGAAATTAGTATAAACATCTCCAGGCTAATTCCACTGGGATTAGTTAAATTGAGAAGCAAATTTAGCCCTAGGCACAGGATTTTCACCTCTTAGACTGTGTAGGGAATCAGATGTCTGAGTCAGAGAAGATTGAGGGAACCTCTGCTTATAAGAAATGTTGGACCATATTGTGTTGCTGAGACAAAGTCCTAGACAAAAAGAACCAGCATGCAGTGAGGACAGAAGCACTAGGACAGGCACCTGGCCTCAGGTACTTACAAGAGGGTGGAATTCTTGGTTTTGAGTTCCAGGCCAGAAGAGAGAACTGAAGGAGAATCTGAGACCAGAGGCACCATCCTCCCTACCACAGAACTAGAAGTGATTATAATAACAAGTTTCTGTTTTAAATAAATAAATAAGAGCAGGCAAGGAAGAAAGAACCCAACCATAGAAAGTCATGGGAATAGGAAAAATTGGGATTAATCTTTAGAGAAGGAGGATACTGAAATTTTAACAAGCTTCTCATACCTCAAAGAATAATATCAAATAGTCATCTACCCAAAAAAAAAAAATTCATAGAACTTTAAAAAGACTTTAAAAATCAAATAAAACAAATGGAGGGAAAACTAAAAAAAATTAATTAACAAGAACAATTCAAAAAAAATTATAAAAAGAAAATCAACCAACTAGAAAAAACATCCAGAATCTTAAGAAAGAAAATGACTTTGAAAACTAGAATTGGTCAAGGGAAAGTCAACCAAGCTATAAGAGAAGAGAATATGAAGCATCTCATTAAAAATAAATAAAGAAAAATAAAAAAGAAAGAAAATAAAAGAAAAACAACAAATATGGAGAATAGATCAGGAAGAGTAAACATAAAAGTAATTGGACTTCCTGAAAACTACAACTAAAAAAAAAGACTCAATATAATACAAGAAATAATTAAAGAAAATTGTTTTGAAATGTTAGAAAAAGAGGAGTAAGTAGAAATAATCACCATGTAAAAGAGATCCTATAAGGAAATCCTAAATGGGGGCAGCTAGGTAGGATAGTGGATAGAGCACCAGCCCTGAAGTCAGGAGGACCTGAGTTCAAATCTGGTCTCAGACACTTAACATTCCCTAGCTGTGTGACCCTGGGCAAGTCACTTAATCTAAATTTCCTCACCAAAAAAAAAAAAAAAAAAAAAAAAAAAAAAAAAAAGGAAATCCTAAATGAATACCATTCCCAAACCCTGAGATCAAGGAGAAAATATTATAAGTAACAAAAACAAATCAAATACAACAGAATCACAATTAGGATTATACAAGACCTAGCAGCAGCATATTAAAAGACTGCAGCTCTTGGAACACTATATATTGAAGAACAAAAGAATGATAGTTGCAGACAAAAATATGAATATCTAGCAAAGTTAAACATAATATTGAATGGGAGAAGGGGAAGGATATTCAATGAATTGTCAGATTTTTAGGATTTTGTTGCAAAAAGACCTGGACTTAATAGAAAATTTGACAAATAAAATTTGAGTGAAATATCAGGTAAACATCAAAGATTACTTTCAAGGGACTCAATAAGGACAGATTGTTTATGCTTTACAGGTGAAAATGTAAGCTATATGTCTAAGATTGCCATTATTAAGTAGGTAATTTAAAAGAAAGATTGGGGCAAACCTTAGAATGTGATTCTAAAAAGCAAAACCATGTAGAAAAAAAGTAAAAAAAAAGAGTAATTAGGCTATATAAATAAAATACAAGAAGAACTGACAGAGGAATCAGATGGAAGAAGAGGGCTGGTAGTTCTAGAATCTTACATTGAGAATGGGCTAAGGATAGAAATATGTGTGTGTGTGTGTGTGTGTGTGTGTGTGTGTGTGTGTGTGTAAAGGTATAAGATATAAAATCCTCAAAATGTATTAAGAAATAAAAGGGGGAGGGAATAGGATAAAGGGTGAGATATAGAAGTATGTGTAGATTAATGGGAATGGGATAAAAAGGAAGGCAAAAGGTGGGAGGAAACAGTGGGGGGAGAAAATTAGAGGGGCATTCTTGGAAAGTAAGTAATAGCAAGGCAAAGAAGCAGGTAGAAGTAAAGCAAAATAGAAAATAAGAGATGCATACTAATATAATAATAATTATTGAGTAAAATTTATTAATAAAAAAGTAAGGGTAGTAATCACTGATTTCAGACAAGTGAAAATTAAAATAGATTAAATCAAAAGAGAAAAATAAGGAAACTACACTATATGTTTGTCATATTAATCAATATTGTTTTAAACTATTTAAAATAAGGATGGGGAACCTTTTTTTTTTTTTTTGACAAGCGCTATTTGGATATTTATAATATCATTCCTGGGTCATGCAAAATAATTAACTTATAGAAGTCAAACAGTGGGAGATTGTTGTATCCAGCCTTCATCTCATCATTGCCTGCTGATGCCTTGGCAAATGATTTTGTGGGCCACATACAGCTCATGGGCCAGACATTTCCCACTTTGGAATACTGCTGTGGTGTAGGAAATGATGAATTGGTGGATTTGGAAAAATATGGAAAGACTTGGAAAGATGATTTTTACCTACCTTCAGAGAAAAGACAAACAAGTATTAGCACAAATTTACATAGATGTATATGTGTATAAATATGTATGATTATCAAGATATGTATGTATATCCATATGCATATGTATATGTGTGTGTATAAATATAATTGCACTTAACTATAGCCTGCTTGGAAGAGGAGAAAAGGTGGAGGAAAAGGGGGAAAAGGAATAAGTTAAAAGTGCACAGCAGAGAACAAAAGAAAACATAAAAGAAAGCAAAGCTGGACAGTTCTAAATACAATGTGTAGTATTTATTATATATGATTTCTTGAAATGGAAATTTATTATTTAATATTTTGAATCATTGCTGACAATTCTCATGACAATTTTTTTCTTTTTCTATTTTAATTTTAAATAAGTAAATACATTAAAAAATAAGATGAAATCATGCAAAACATACTTCCATATTAGCCATGTAGGGAAAGAAAGAAGAAAATTTTAAAGAGGCAGCTAGGTGGTACAGTGAATAGAGCACTGGTCCTAGAATCAAAAGGACCTGAGTTCAGATGAGAGAGGAGGATGGAGGGGGGAAGAGAGGGAGAGAGAAAAAGGGAGGGAGGGAGAAAGGAAGGGAGGGAAGGAGAGATAAGGGGAGGGGAGGAGAGAGAGAGAGAAGGGAGAGAAGAAAGAAAGGGAGGCAGGGAAGAAGAAAAAGAAAAAGTATGTTTCAGTGTGTACTCCAATCTTTCTCTGGAGGTCTTTCATCATATTAAGTTCTTTGGAACTGTCTTGGATCAATGTAATGCTGAGAATTGCTAAGTCATTGACAAATAATCACAGTTAACAATATTGCTGTTATTGGGTATGTTGTTCTTCTGGGTCTGCTCATTTTACTCTTCAATATTTCATGCAATTTGTTTTTTCTAAAATTAACCAGCTTATCATTTCTTATAACACAGCAGTATTCCATCACAATCATATACTACAACTTATTCAACCATTTCTCAATTGATGAGCATCACTTCAATTTCCAATTCTTTGCCATTACAAAAAGAGTTGCTATATGTTTGCATGTATAGGACCTTTCCCCTTTTCTTTGATCACTTTGTGATAGAAACCTAGTAGAGATATTGCTGGACCAAAGGAAATGCAGTTTTATATACCTTTGAGCATAAGTTATTGTTCTCCAGAATGATTAAACCAGTTCATAATTCTATCAACAATACATTAATGTCTCAGGTTTCCTATGTGCTCTTCAAGAGCCACTAACAATTGAAGAAATTAGGGAAGACTTTTCCAAAGAGATGGTATTTAAGCCAAACCTTGAAAGAAGATATCAGTTTTAAGTGACGATTTTAAAGAGGGTAAATATCACACTTTGGGGTTTGATATATGGTCATTCATCTTTCTTTTGAAGATTTCTAATGAGCGTCAACACACTACCTCTCAAGGTAGCTCTATTCCTCTCTGAAATAGCTTTAATTGTTGGAGTGTTTTTCCCCCTCTGTGGAGACTTTTTGTAACTTCTACCCATTGCTCCTATTTCTTTTTTCTGGAAAGGCATATAAATCCAATCCCTCTTATATATGATATCCCTTCTTATACTTAAATATGGATATCATGTCCCTGTCAAATCTGTATTTTAAGATCCAAAGTCTCATTTATTGTATTAGTATAATACAATATAGAGACTCCTGTGAATGGAGATAAAGGGCCTAGGTTCAAATTCCAACTTTACTACCTTTGGGATTTTGGCAAGTGATTTAACCACTCTGGTTTTCAAAAATGAAAGAATTGATCTAGATTATTTCTAAAATTTTTCCAAGGGAGCCAAGTCCAAGGAAACCATGGCACAACTTCTTTGATCTAGGAGGCTACATTCTTCAAAAGTATCCCAACTTTCCTCCAAGGGAATCACTGGGATGGGTGAACACTAAAGATTTTTAAGAGCCTTCTGGTAGAGCCTGAAAGATTCTTTCTGTGAGGGATCCCACCTGTCCCAGCAAGCTGGTCTTCTCCAGATGTGTTCCCTCTAGCTTTGTCAAACATTTTTTTTTTCCTGAAGTGGGAAAATACTAACCCCTCCCTCCTGCTTATAGGATTTAGGGGGATAAGGAAGGACCAAGCAGTTTTTATCAAGGCTAGAGTTGTCTATGGGTGGCCATCTGTTAAATGTGCTCTGCCTATATCGGGCCAATCCTCTTTAATGAGCCCCTAAGCAGCAGCTGGCAGACAACAGGATAGTTAGCCATCCTGGCTGTTCTAAATTAAAAATAAAAACAGACCCCAGGCAACCTAGATAATGTTCAGGCTCAAGAAAAAAAAAAAAAAAAGCTGGACCTGTTTGTTGCAAATCTTGTCTTTGTTTCAAAGCTGAATGTACTTGCTCTGTACTTCCTACAATGTATTTATAACATGACTGTGGACTGGAATTACCTCAGATGTCATAAATGCAGAGAGATGAGTCATTGCTAAGAGTCAAGGGGAAAAAAAAGTTAGGTCTCCTTAAAAGATCCAGAGAATTGCTTTCTTCAAGGATAATGGCAAGAGACCAATATCCTGAGCCTCATAAATGAGAAAGCCACATTTACAGATCATGAATGATGTATTTTAACTTCCCTGAGCTGAGTTTTCTCACCTGTAGAATAAGGGGATTGTATTCAATATCATCTGAGGACCTAAATTGATAGTTCTGTGATCCTATTTTTTGAATACCAAACAGAAAACAAAGAAAAAAAAATTTAAAAGGCAGCCTATTTAAGAAGTTAAAAGGATTATAAAACCCTAGTCTCAGAAGAGATTAAAATTACTGTTTGTTGGAGACATAGAGGACATAATTGATCTGGTATGACTTCATGTCAAATAAAACTTTAAATGGTTAGCTCTGAAAAAGACTTAAAGGATTAGTTTTATTAAAAAATATTAATGGCTAGAAATAGAGAATACAGTTTACACAATTAAAAAAAAAAGCAATATAACATCACCTGTTGAATAAAGACAAGATTATTGCTCCCTGCCAAGGCCAACCTTTTAATCATGAATTCCCAAGAAATTTTAGTTTTTCACAAAACTGAACCCCCATATCTTTATGCATACTGGACTCCTTGTATTTTATGCTATTTCTAGAAAAAGGACCAAAAATAATTAGGGGCATTTTTCAAAACCAATTCCTTCTTTCTCTTTTCCTCTTCCCCTCCTCATATCCTTTCTAATTTTAGCCAGAAGTATATTTACATTTTTTTTTCTTTCCTGGAATTTCACTCCTTCACTCTAGAAGTGGCCAATTAGTCAGAATTAGTAATTTTGGTTTGTGTTTTATATTAATAGATGAAGTGGCTGAATGGCTTTGGGAAAGGAACACTATGGGAGCCTAATTGAAGCAAGCAGCTTTTCCATCTCATGACAGAAAGCAGGTACTTAGTGTAATAGCAACCAAGGACAAAAACAAAAAGTTGTCACAGTCCTGGCTTTTGGATCAGAACGATGGCCCACTGAAATACAAAAAGGAGAAAAAACTGATAAAAGACTTAGGAGATGTTTTTAAAGTTATGACTACACTAATGTATACTTTTGCTAAGTGAGTGCTTTCCCAAAAATTACCATGCTGATTGCTTTTACAGAAATTATTACCCTGCAGAATGGGATGCCAGTAGAGATGCTGCCAAATGTCTGATGACTGAAAAGAAACACATGAATCACAAAAGGATTGTAAAAGTGTGACCACACCCACTAAAGACTTAGGACAGCTTGGTTTAGTTAGAAAAGCACAGAAGTCAAAGGATTTCAGATTCTAATTGTGATACTATATGAGCCTCTCTTGAACTTTAGGTATAAATGGGAATTTTAATGCTTTCACTATGTACCTATATCATAGGGCTATTGGGATGAATATATTTTGTGAATCTAGGGGCAATATAATGGGTTTCCATAGGTGGCATTATGTGCTCGTGTGTTAATGTGCTAGTCCCCATTACACATGATTTTACAACTCCTTCTAGATTTTTTAGTCTATATTCCATGGTTCTAAGATACCTGGAAGTCTGAAACCCTATGTTCAATGATCCCAAGGTTTCTTCTAGCTCTAGCATTCTATAGTTTTATTAAATACTATCTGATAGCTTCTAACACCCCACACCTATACCAGTAATCCAACAATATGGCTTTTCTTCAGCTGAAGTTGTTTATTCTGCTCTTCTTTTTATTTCTATCTCTAGACATCAGTCAGCTGCTCTTAATCTCTATTTTTTCCAAATGTACATGTCATCCAATTCCCCCTATGGGTATCAAAGGCTAAATTTTCTAAGCAGAGATAGAAGGGGTAGGGATAAATACAGCAGCACATAAGAAATGAAGGCTTAGTAATTCCAGGCCCAAGAGCACATAAATTTTTCTCTCTGAGCAGTTAAGTAAATTAGTTCCATTCTTACCACCATTTGCAAGTCACCAAAGATCTTAAAAGAAGAGGGATGAAAATTTAGGGTAGTAAATGACTGCAGAGGTCATCTAATTCAACCCTCTTATTTTACTGCTGGGGAAAATGAGACCTAAAGAGATCAAATAGGTAATGATAGTTACATAGATAATGTTGGCAGAACTAGATTTTGATTCCAAAGCTAATTCTCTTTCTCCTGTCCTAGGGAGGGTTAAAAGAATAATGTTACATCAAAAATTTTTCATGGGAGATGATGGAGTCAGAAAATATACATACTATAGACCAAGAGTTTTTAATTTTAGGGGGGCCAAGTCAGTCTAGTGAAGCCTATTGGTCTCTTTTCGGGATAAAGTGTTAAAATAATTCAAGGAAATACTAAATTTTTGGAGATCAATAAAAATAAAGATTAGATGGATGAATTGATATAGATAGATAGATAGATAGATAGATAGATAGATAGATAGATAGATA